>NW_019104585.1:6723-18427 GCF_001995035.1 Momordica charantia
TGCACAACGATGCTTTACGAACCAAGCTCCAACCCGGTCCCTGGCTCGACCTGAACTCAAGAGTGGACCTGCACAAGAGGGTAAACTCTCCGACGCTCAAGTAAGTATAGATCGGACTCAGTATTTAGTTCAAGGTGAGATTCGATACCTAAGCGTGAAATGAGGCCCTCTGTTTATAGGTGGTGGATCCGACAGTACTCACGACCGGCAGTTACATGTTTTTTCTCATGTCGGACCTGTCGGGTTTTGAGCAGATCGAACCCCAACTAGATCGAACTTCGGCATGTATACTTAGCCTTTTTCCTATGGGCGAACCCGACCTCTTCGGCAGGTTCGAGGTGGACCTGGGATATTTTAATTCTTGAACACCAATAAGCGTCCTCCACGTGTCCAAGGTATTTTTACCCCCAAACATTATCAAATTGTTATATATCTAAACAAAATTGAAAACGAGAAACAATAAATAAAAAAATTACCAAACAAGCCCTTAAATTTCTTGCTTTTTATTTCGGTTTCTAACAAAATAAAGTTTTCTTATTTTTTCAATAAAAGAAATGAAGAATAAGAAATAGTTAACAAATGGAGGAATATTTTATTGAAAAAAAGTAAAAAAAAAAACAAAAACAAAAACAAAAAGAGGGCGATGGTTGCAAAACTGGTCGTAACGATTTTTTTTTTCTTTTTTCCATTTGATTTTCTGTAAAAGGCTAATCCCAAAAGTTTTATTTTATTATTTTTTTAATATCCCAAAAATTTTATTTAAAAGGTAATAGTTAGCCCTACACAACTGTAAACTCTTCCTTTATAAAATAATTGGGAAAACAAAAGGTAAAAAAATTACTCTATTTATCTCTAATTGTGGTGTCCACCATCATCATGTGAGAAGGGAGGCAGAAAACTTTCTCAACTAATACTTATATTTTCCTGAAAGATAAATAGAAAAATATAACAACTTTAAAAAAATGAAAAAAAAAATCTCTTTTTTCGAGTTAAATAGGGAATTCAAACCTCATGCTCTAATATTTAGGAAAATATGTAATATCCTAACCAATTAAGGTATTTTCATGTAGACTATTCTCATCATTTAATTGTTGGTGTCCATTTGTAATGAGTTAAATTTCAAGTCAGTATTAGATTGGTTATAATTTATTCCCTCTATTGAGATCTATTAACAAATTCAATTCATGAAAAACAAAGTCATAAATTTGAATTTTAAAATTTTTCTTCTAAGAGATTTCGTGAGCTAGTGATCGGGAGACCATAATCTTAATGAAGGTACTAATTATTATCTTCAATGATCATAAAGTAATTAATTAACTAATTTATATTCATTTTAGCCTAAAGTTGTGTTATACCAAAATTTTTAAGAGAAATTTTAAAACTGTAAATAATTTTATATCCACAAAATATAATAATTCAATGTTTGTGGGTTGTGGTTTGTACATATTTTGTCTCAAACATTTAGATGTTTTTTCAATATTGTCGTCCCTAATTTTTTGAAAGTTTCAATTTCATCTCTAGTGTATCGAAAATTTTCAATGAAGTTCTTAATTGTCTGGTTAAAATTAATTGACAAAGTGATAATATAATATAAAAATATATTTTATTTTTTTTAGTACAACACGTGGGAGTGAGGATCGAACTCACAATCTCTTGATTCGTGATATGTACTAATTAGCTATGATCGTTTTAGCATAAAAATACACTTTATTAATTATAACAAAAAAACTTTATGCTTTAATGGGATGAAATAGGATAATTGATGGAAATTTTTTGAATTAGTAAATAAAACTTGAATTGACGCTTAATTAGCCTATAATTCATCAACTTTAACCATTAAATGTAAGAATATGACCATTTTACTTATGAAAATGTCAACGTTGATGGAAATATCCAAAAAAATAAAATTTCTTAAATGAAGATTGATGAAAATTATTTGAATACGTAAAGTAAACTTTAATTGTAGCTTAATTTGTCTATAATTGTTCACTTTTGACCACGATACATATTGGAACAAAATCCTGTATACATACCTGGAAATTATTTGAATTATTAAATTAAAGTTCATTGTTACTTGATTATGTTTTATTGATAATTTCCAATACAATCTGGTCTTTAGTTACGCAACTGAACAATATATGTGAAATATTGACACATATAAAGATTGAAATAATTGTAGAAATTTTAAATGAGTTTGAAAATGTGTATGAAAAATGTGTAAATTCAAATTTGAAAAAAGAAGTAGGTATGAATTAATTAGAATTTAGAAATGCGTTTGGAAACCGAGTAGGTAATTATCTCATTTCCAAGTGAATTCCTATTATGAAAGACCTGAAGAAGTAGTCAACTACTCTTTGCAAAAAAAAAAAAAGTAGTCAACTACTTCTAATAGAACAGAAAGTAAATTTCGAATCTTATATTTATAATGATCTTAGTAGTTATACTTGTTATTAAATCTTTATATTAAAATGCGAACGTTGCATTAAACATATTAAGATTAAAATCATCAAGGTTGTGAGAAATTATAGATTGTAGTAGGAAGAAGTTGAAAATAAAATAACCTAAATTAAAAAAAAACGACATTTGAATTGACATGTTGACATTTCGTCGACATGTTGACGACATTGGGGGAAGAACAATTTGTTCCTATGTCAATAATGAATTTTCATCCTACATGAAAATTTATTTATTGTAGATTGAAAATGGAAATTAAAGATTTTTTAAATTTTTTTTCATAGTGAGGTTTATTTAATTCTCGCAAATACATAGACAATGAAAGTTTTTTTTTTTTCAAAATAATATTGCACCCAAATATGAGGTAGGATATAATGACTTGTTTGTAGATACTGTAATTGGTTTGGCTTAATTTCGGTCATTATTTATTTATTTATTTCTTACTTTATTAAGTTTAATTTTAATGTTTGGTTAAAAATAACCTAAATTTTAATTAAATTAAATTAAAAAAATAGATTTGTTTTAAAAAAGAATTTGATTTGATTTTCTATTTTCTATTTTTATTTTATAAATTAGGATTTTTATTTAAATGAATGTTTTTCCTTTTAAGAAAAAGTTTTTTCCCCTTTGATTTTTTATTCGTCAAAGCTCTATAGGTGGCATCATTCCTTATGCTTTTCCGTCCCTCTTTTTCTTTGGTTTTACTTGACTCACAGGGTTACCGTTATGTTTTTGGAGTATTTAAGAGGGTTGTAGTGCATAGAGGGAGACGTACAGGGAGCACAAATAGAGAACAAGGACAGAATGGAGCAAGGAAGAATCAAAGAAGATTTTTTTTATCCTAAAAGCCCTAATCTCCTTCTTCGTCTCATTCCCTCCCTAGAATTTGGCTAATTCCACTCTAGCCTTCACTCTTCCCCCATTAACCTCGCCATCACACCCTTTTTCCTTTCCCCTAGCCTTATATATATATATATATTCTTTTTATTTGCAAATCCGACAAGGCACCACCATAAATTCCGGGTCCATTTGACAAACCACGCAAAAGACACGAAAGGGCAGTAAACCCAAGCAGCACAGCAAATCCGATGCACCATTCCAACGAACTCCGACTGAGCGAGCAGCAATAAACCGACAACGGCAAAGAGTCCAGCGATCCACTCTGACACCCATGAGCTACTGCTACTTTTTAGCAAAAGTTCGATAGTAGAAATCTCTATGCAAAAACAGTATACTCCTTCTCTTAATATTAACAAAAATAAAGTTTCTTTTTAACAAAAGAAACTAAAATTTTCTTTTTAAAGAAAATAAACATTTTCAAGTTTTAGAAAATAATGTAAAGGATTTCACAATACAATTTGTCTTTAAAGTAAAATAAAAATGGTTTTTTAAATGAAGTAAATAAAAATTTAATTTCGTTCAAATAAAAGATTTTGCTTTAAAATTTTGGTCAAAATAAGTTGGAAAAAAAAGAATAAAAGTTTTTATAAAATAAATTTTGTTTAAAAAATAAATTGGTTTCATTTAAATTTCAATTCAAAGTTTAAAAGTTGCGTTTTTTTAAATATTTTAATAAGATTTACTCTTTTTGTTTTCTGCCTTTCTAATGAGTTTTGTTTTTTATTTTAAAAAGAATTTTTTCTGTAGAGACTTAAAAGGAGGAAATAAAATGAGTAGATTTAAAGAAAGTCTTTTAAAAAAAATTGTTTTAGAATAAAATTTTATCTTTTTAAAATTTCGAATTTACAAAAACATAAAAAAATAAGTTCATATAAATAGAGGAATGAAATCTTTTTAAACAAATTTGGTGGTTATGGTTTGGAAAATAATCTTAGCAAAAAAAAAATTAATTAAAAAATTCAGTTTTTAGCCAATAAATTTTGTTTTAAGTAAATTTGATTTTTTTTTGTTCAATTATGAAATAAAAGTTTTTGTTTTAAAGAATCTCTTTAATTTCAAAATAAATAAGAAGTTGTTTTTTTTAATTTTAATTTAACAAAATTCATAAGTTTTTTTTAGTTTTAAAAAATAAATTAAAAGTTTTGTTTTTTAAAAGAAAACAAAATTTGCATCTAGGGTGTTGACATAGTGGTATGATTCTTGGGGACTAATATCTATGATCCAAATTTGAGTCTTTGTGTGCCCCAAAATAGAAATTATTGTTTTGTTTATTTTTTTAATTATTATTTCAAAAACCCCAATGATGGAGATTTGAATTCTCCAATACTCTCGAGGTACTTAATTTTTTTAATGGTCTTTCTACCACTCATAACTGTTAATTCACATTTTATCAGAAAATGTGACTTAATAAATATGGGACATTTAAATAAAAACAAAAAAAATATTTTCTTTGGACCAAATAGGATAATTTGTGACAAAATTTGGTAACAGTTTTCGAACAGGTGTCGTAGGGTGCTAACACCTTCCCTACGTTCAATCAACTCCCAAACCAAAAAACTATTTTTCGCAGACCAAGTATTTTAAAGTAGGTGACCAATCACACCTTATTGATGGTTGGTGGCGACTCCAAACCCTTATCTCGAAAGATACCCTTCAGGAGATGACGTCGGCCGCTCCGTGTTGCGATGATGTTACGACAGGGGGACTTGATAGTCAAGCCATTATTTTTGTCATTTGTTATCCTATTATATTTCTTTTTGGTCCGCTTTGTTTTTTTATGTTGTATTATTTTAATTAATCTATTGTATAAGGTAATATTATTTTTACATCACCATGCATTTCACACACGTTCACGAGCCTCCTACCCGGGCTCTACCTTTAGGATTAGATCGGAGACTAAGTAGTGTAACGAGGGGACGCGATCGTCACGAAGATCGTTTCGGAGCATAACATTGCTGATCCGTTTAGAAAGGTTCTTACAGCTAAAGTGTTCGAGGGCCATCTAAATAGTCTAGGCCTACGAGATATGTACAATATAGTCTAGGGTAAGTGGGAGACTTGTAAAGGGTATAGTATATGCCATAGTTTATTGTATTAGTACTTTATTGTACAACCCACTGTTGCTTTTAGCTTTTGTACACCCCACTAGAGTTTAGTTCAAGTGGAAATTTGTTAGGTTTTATGTCCTAACTCGTGGTTTGTAAACATATAACAAATATTCATTCAATAAAGTATTATTGATAGAATTGCATTAACCCAAATCCAATAAACTAACATCCTAGGTTATGTGATGTAACTGAAACGGTATATAACATATATACAGTATATATTTAATATACAGCATATATATTTGATTTACAGTGTATATATATACAGTATATATTCGATATACAGGTGGATAATGTTCCATTAATACCTTAAGGGTCTATGGATACAGCTCACTGTGTAATAGTTACAAATGACTTGATCCAGGTCGTTTGTGTGGAGACATGCGAGTGAGGGTATCCTATACAATGAGTTTGTATAAGACTGGACCACGAAATAATCACTCTTTAGCTATAACACCGTTAGTTAATAGATTAATATTTCAATAGGATGACCAGGTAACTCGATCTCAATCCTGAGTGAGTTATGGACTCCGTCTGTTAAGGCTCGTCCTTTGATTTGTATGGGTGAGAGTGGCTCGAGTCGCCGACTCAATATGCCTACCATTTTGGGGACGAGACTGAGTGGGGAGCTGGGAACATAACTACACAAGATGGAATTCACTCATTCCCGACTTCAGGGTAACTAGATGAGTGTTCTCTTGAGTGCTGACTCCAGGACTTGAACAAGGGGCTCCACCCTCTCACTGGCCTGAGAGGGACTTACGGTTATTGGTTGGACCATAACCGGGTTGTTCATTAGAGGATCAGTGGTACTTAAGGTACAAGATGTAACACAGGGGTAAAACGGTAATTTGACCCAGATGTGGTTACAAATACTCGTGAAGGATTAACTTACCGTCAATAGTCAAAATCCATGGACGCAAAATATTCTACAGTGAGAAGAGTGCAACTGTAGGTCTTTAGTAGAGTGAATGATAGTTATCGAATGTTGATTAATATGATTAATGAGTTTAATCAATTAATCTCGTATCGTTGGAGCTTCTGATCTGTAGGTCCATTAGGTTCCTTTGCTAGTTCATAAATGATAGTTAAGAACAGTTAGTCTTGAAAGTAATTTGAATTGTTCAAATTAGTTAAAGGGAATTAAGGTTAATTGTATGAGATGCAATTAATATAATATATGTTGATACATTATAATATAAAGTTAATTTTGAATTGGATTCAAAATTATGAGAGAGATGGATATTAGAATTTGATTCTAATATAGTTGATTAATTTAAGTTTAATTTAATTGAATATGATTTAATTAAATTAATTAAATTAATGTGATATATTAATTTGGTTAAATTAAATAAGATTTAGTTTAATGAAATTAATAATTCTTTTTCTTTTTATTTAATTAAATTAGATTTAATTAATTATTATTTTAATTAAAATTGTTTTAATTAAAATAAAAGAAAAAAATAGAAAAAAAAAAGAAAAGGAAAATGAGAGGTAACCTCCCACCTTCCACCATGAATGGTGGAAGAAGTGAGTGAGGAAGTGGTGACTTCCCCCTCACTCCTCTTTCCCTATAAAAGAGAGGCTCTCCCAATTACTTTGAAGGCTTCCCCGAACGTCGGTTTATAGAGTTTTCAAAACTCTAACGAAAAATCTCTCTCTCGATTTCTCAATTTCTCTTTTAATTATAAGACGGTTCCCACAAACCGAGTTCTTAACATCCAGAGGATAGCGAGGAAGACTTTGTGGTGGCGTTGGTGTCTACATTGAAGAGGTGTCTTCAAAGGTATGTATCACTAACTTCCTTTTATTCATGCTTATATGTCTTTTCTTTGTTGTAATTCTAAGACAAGATCGAAGCACACGCTTCCGCTGTGGGATCCGATCGCTTCAATTATATCATTCATGGTCCTATTGTTGTTGTTTTTTTTTAATAAAAAATAGGATCATTTGAAGTTTTAATCATAACGTTTTAAAATCAACCACTTTTAAAAATATATATAAAAAAATCATTTGACTTTTTATTCTTGCATTTGTAAAAAAAATCATTTGCCTTTTATTCTTGCATTTGTTCTATTATTTATTTGGTTTCAACATGCATCTACATCATATTTATTTTATATTTTGTTTGGGTCCCATATTTGGCCTAGCTCTAAGTTGAGTTTAGAAGTCCATTCACTTCTATCCAAAATTTAGGAGTTCGGTCTTTAATTTCATGTGCCTATTCATATTTCTCTCTCTTAAGGTGAGTTAGAAACTAGCATTCCATTTACATGTGCATTTAGAATTTACTAACTGCAAGAAGGATTTATCATACATTTGGGGCAGTTGTTTAGCATGTTTAGAGAAATTTTAAAAAAATATATCTATCTTTTGCATGCATAAACGTCACACGTCCATATCATTCTTTTCCTATGTCTACATAAATTAAAGGAAAATTACCTCAGATGCATCATTCTGCATATCCATACCATAAAGTAAATAAAAAAGATATCTATCATTTCCATGCATCGTCATTTCATATGTCCATGATTCCACATGTTCATATCATCTTTTGCATGCATAATTTCATATGTTCATAAGAATTTAAAAAAAAAATCCCCTAATTTGTATCCAACATTTACATAACATCATCTCATGCACATCAATTTCTATTTAAAAAATCGAATTTTTTGTATATTCTCCATTACATCATCAACAATAACTCTCATTTCTTTCTCTAAAAATAAATATATCTCAATAACCACATATTTATCATTCTTATTGTACAAGGTACATAGAGCCGCAAAACATGGAAGAAGTGAATGCTGAGTAAAGAGAATAAGGGATGAGATTCAAGAATAGGTCATGGAGATGCATAATGTTGAGCTAAAGAAGATGAGACAAGACATCGATAAGATTTAGGGGCAAGTCACAGAAATTTTCAATGTCTTAAAGAATATTGTTACAGTTGGGGACATTTTTCAACCTAACAATTTAGTCGAACCTCATAATAATTCATCATCACCTAGGGTGGACCCACCTCTTTGCTACCAACAGAAGGCTTCCCTCAGCATAATATTCAACTATACCAACTTTCCAAGAAAGGCCAACAAGTTCCTACAAACTGTCAGGCTGGACAAACATCCAAGGTCAATTACTCAGATAATTTAAAAGGTAAAGAAAAAGAGAATGTTGAAGAAACTGAGGAAATTTTTGTTCTAAATTGATCTAAACATGACATGGGTATGACTCACGCTCAACAGGAAATGTAAAAAGAAACTGCAAGGAAAGAATGTGCTCAAAGATGGAGAGAAGCAACCGAACAACTGCCAGTGCCTTCAATTGATAAAGAGCCAAAAGTTCATCCAGAAAAGAATAGAAGCTCTATTAAAAGGAAAAATAAAGTCCAGACAGTAATCTCAAAGCACAAGTGGAGGCACCAACAAGGATCTGTGGTATACAATCCTTCTACGGTACCTATAAATTTGTTGTCTCTACAGTATGGCCCACAACTAAGATTGCCAATCGTCAGAGGCAACTAAAGCGAGAGAGCTTTCGTCCAATCCCAATATCCTATACCGAGCTGTTATCTCAATTATTTCAAAGTCATTTATTAGCTCTGATACCCATGGAACCATTGCAACCGGCTTATCCGAAGTGGTACAACCCGCAAGTCCGCTGCGATTACCATTCAGGAGCTGTAGGTCATTCAATTTAGAACTGTACTTCGCTGAAGCATAAAGCGCAAGTTCTAATGAAGGCAGGATGACTTACGTTTTCAAAGGAATATGACCCACACATGAAAGACTAAAATCATGAGTTCACAAGACTATGAAAATTAATGTGGATATAATATTTTTTCCATTATCAATAAAATCTATTTCTTCTTTGAAGTCATCTTTTGAGAATGCAAAGATTGAAAGATAGTGAGTGACTCATAGCTTGCTAATGTTAAAACGGCAATGAAGTTTTATTTATTCATGATTTAGCTAAGTACTTGTAAAAAACAATGTGAGTATGTGGAAATTGAGCTATTTTTCTTAAAAAAAAATCAACGTCATACATTCATTCATTCGTCACTCAGATCATATCATTGGTTGAAAAACAAAAAACAAAAAAATGTTTTCTTTGAAAATGTTGTCGATAAAAAGAAAATTACATGTTTTAGAATTTTTCAATAATAATTTAATATGGTCTACCTTATC
The DNA here is from genome assembly GCF_001995035.1 of Momordica charantia. The sequence continues at coordinate 16,373 of NW_019104585.1, forward strand.
ATTCTTGTTAGATGAGATCTTAGCAAGAATCATAAACCAACCATAGTAAGTCACTTGGAGGAAACAAAAAAAAAGTGAAAATAAAAAGAAAATGAAAAAAGAAAAATTTGTGAAAAAAGAAATGGAAAATGTGAAAAAAGAAAATGAAAAAATGTGAAGATATTTCTTTAAAAGATATTTCTCCAAGCTTTGTTGTCGGGCCAAACCTCTAACTCAAACAACTTTATCTTGGCCTCCCTATATTTTTTCTTATGTGCATCCAGAAAACCGCCAAAATTTTATATTGGGGCAAAAATGTTTTTTGAGGTAAGAATCCAAAATTACTCACTCCCTGTGAAACCTTGAGCATAGCCCACTTTGAGCCTAACCATTTGAGCTAGCCTATTAGATATGTGGTGAATACGGTAAATATCGAGAGTTGACTGTTTACTGCATAAAAATCATTTGCTCAGCTCATCAAATACATTTTCATGATGAATATCCATATTTGTTTACCTACCGTAAAAAAGCCATTTGTTAAACCTGCCACATCTAATAGTGTTGTAAACATTCGAAGTTATCCACCTAATTTTACACTAAGAACTTTGAAGGTAATAAAATAACATTGGACTCTTATGATTTACTGCTTCATGAATTGGTACTTGTAGTTGCACAGACATTTCCCTACTTTGACTTCCTTCTTTTACTTTTTATTTCATCTTGTTCTTCTAACTCAATCCTTTGTCTCTTCTCTTCTTTTTAGTAAAAAGTGATTCCAAGATTGAGAATAGTAATTTTGAGAATTGGAAAGTTCGAGACCTGACAAATAGTCTCAAGATCTCAATCTCCTTTGATGAGTTTCGCTTGAGAACAATTTCATCATGATACTGAAGCAGCAATAATAAAGAAATAATTTAGAGCAACGGTCAAGATTGTAAAGGGTGACTTGGGCATGATCAATGCTTTATATGTGATTGCACCATATTTTGCTTGTAAAAGAAGTATGTTTGGCAAATAAATAAAAGGAAAAAAAAGGAAAAAAGGAAAAAGATTAAAAAAAGAGAGAAAATATGAAATGTCTAAGGCCATGACAATTCTAATTCAATGATTGGGGCAATCAAAATAGATCAACAACAGTAGTAGGGGTCTAAGTGACCAAACCGAACCGAACTGATTTAATTCGGGTCGGTTCAGTTCGGTTATATTTGACGTCGGTTAGGTTCGGTTCGGTTCATATAAACCGAATAAAAAGTTGCCCTAATCTTATACAATGTTGCGCCATCCCCAATCTCTACCATTTCCCCCTCTCTCAACAACCCACAATTTTCCTCTCTCTCTCCGTCTCTCTCAACAAACCCATTATTTTTCACCATTCCCTCGCTCTCTCTACCAACCCATGATTTCTCACCATTTTTTCCCTCTCTATAAACCCATTCCTCAACAAACCTTCCAATTCTTTCTCAACAAACCCACGCTGGCCGACTTTCCGACAAAATCCAAAAAACCCAACCCACACCGACCGACTTTTCGGTGAAATCCAAACAAACCCACACCCGCCAACCTTTCGATGAAACCTAAACAAACCTACTGGCCCTCTCTCGACAAACCCACTCTCTCAAGAAACCCACAACGGCAATTCCAACTTTGAACAACCATTCAACCTTTCAATCAAAGGATTTTTTTTTTTGTTTTTGACATTCGATCGAAGGATTTGGATCTGCACCTTTTGTTGTCATGAAGTGTAACGCCCCGCGTTACTCAGGTTAGGTTACCCTCGAGTCTCGGGGCCTCTTTTCTTAGAAATTTCTTTTTTTATTTAATTTAATTGTTCCATTTCATTTTATTTCGAGCTGTTGCGGTAAATGTTATGAGTTTTGACGTGTACGTACGTATCTAATTATTGTTTAACGAGAAGTTTGCTTTCTCTGGCAATTGTCCGGGGTCGTTGGGCCCAAATTAAGTATCTGGGTAAGTGGGCTTTTCTTGTTTTAAAACAAGAAGGAAGTAAAGGGAAAACCCTAGCCCAAGTGGGTCCCTTCTTTTTAAAAACAAAAGAAAAGTAAAGAGAAAACCCTA
>NW_019104585.1:37101-51113 GCF_001995035.1 Momordica charantia
GTGTGCATTAGCTAGCCTTTGAAGATGTATTATGAAAACCTCTTGAATCTTCTTTGCTTTGCTTCTTGTAATTGGTCCCCCGGGTACAGTCAATGGATCCGTGGTTGGATTTGCATCAGTTCTTTTAGTTATGTGTATGCCCATTCACCGGAGTATGTTGGGCTGGAATGCCTCCATTCCTATCCTTGGCAAATGTATATCTTATGTAATATTATACAATAAATGTTATTTTTCTTGATTTTATTAAATATCTTCAACTCAAATTTTACAAAAGGGAACCTCCCAACGATGGAACCTTGAAATTTTCGGTAGGTCGATGTTCTTGGATTCTTGAGGGTAAAGATCAATATTTCAGGAGGCCAAGATTTGATTTTTAAAATGTTTACTAATTGAATGGTGTATTTTTAGTCGTTTTCTCATTTATCTCTTGTTTGGTTTTAAAAAGTAATTAAAATACTAAGACAAAATTGTTTGCATTTCTTTTTCTTAAAAAAAAATCATATTTTGAAGCAAATAAATATCTTTTCTTTAAAAAATAAAAATATATTTCGTTTTTGTAAATCTTCTTTTATTAGGAAAATTTTGCTAAAAAAACATTTGAATGATAAAAAAAAACATCTTTATAAAGACATTTCGTCCTAAAAAGTTGACATTTTTTAAGCACTCATGATATTTCTAAAAGTCAAAAATAAAATCTTTTTCTAAATCTTATTTTAATATTTTCCTTAAAATTTTCCTATGACGGAGATTGGAGAATTTGAGAGGTCGATTCCCTAATATTCTTGAGGTGATGAATTTATTTTGGGAGGCCAATTTAAATTCAAATAAACAACATTTTCTTAATCGCTTTAGGCCACTCATAATCATTGTCCATTATTTACCTTACGAATAATGATCAATAAAACGTGGGACATTTAAAAATAAAAATAAAATCCTTTTTTTAAGGCCATTTTCTTGAAAATAATATGAAAAATAAATTATCGTTAATGAGTGTTGTGGGGTGCTAATACTTTCCACATACACAAAAGACCACCGAACCTAAATCTTTTTGTGCATATCAATTTATTCATATTCATGCATTTGAGTGCCCAGTCACACCCTATAAATAAAGACTGGTGGCGACTCCATTTTTCTCCTCTCGGAAACAAAGTCGGCCGCTCCACATAGCAAACCGGTAGCAACAATAGTTTTTTAAATGAAGTAAATAAAAAGTTAATTTCGTTTAAATAAAAGATTTTGCTTTAAAATTTTGGTTAAAATAAGTTGAAAAAAAAAAGAATAAAAGTTTTTTATAAAATAAATTTTGTTTCAAAAATAAATTGGATTGTTTTAAATTTCAATTCAAAGTTTAAAAGTTGAGTTTTTTTAGACCTTTTAATAAGATTTACTCTTTTTTTGTCTTTTTAATGAGTTTTTTTTTTTAATTTTAAAAAGAATCTTCTTCTGCATAGATTTAAAAGGAGGAAATAAAATGAGGGGATTTAAAGAAAATCTTTTAAGAAAGTTGTTTTAGAATAAAATTTTATATTTATAAAATTTTGAATTTACAAAAGCATAAAAAAAATATGTTTTTATAAATAGAGGAATGAAATCTTTTTAAACAAGTTTGGTGGTTATATGTTGGAAAAGAATCTTAGCAAGAAAAATAAGTTTTTTTAGCAAAATTTGTTTTAAATAAATTTGATTTTTTTTTTTGTTAAATTATGAAATAAAAGTTTTTCTTTTAAAGAATCTCTTTAATTTCAAAATAAATAAATTTTTTTATTTTAATTTAACAAAATTTGTAAGTTTTTTTTTTTAGTTTTAAAAAAATAAATTAAAAGCTTTGTTTTTTCAAAGAAAATAAAGTTTGCATTTTATGGTGCTGGCATAGTGGTATGATGCTTTCAGACTAATTTTCATGATCCAAGTTGGAGTCTTTTCAATACTGCTTAATTTTTCTAATGGTCTTCCTGCCATTGGTAACCATTTTCGAGCGAGTGTCGTAGGGTGCTAACACCTTCCCTACGCTCAATCGACTCCTGAACCAAAAATCTATTTTTCTCAGACCAAGTATTCTAAAATAGGTGACTAATCAAACCTTATAGATGGTTGGTGGCGACTCCAAACTCTTATCACAAAAGAGATCCTTTAGGGGACGACGTCGACCGTTCCGCGTCGCGATGACGTTGCGACATTCTTCACTACTACAATTTTGGGTTTTCGTGATGCTGATGAATAGTAAAATACTGTGATGTTGTGATGGGCGAATATGTGAGATTATGATAGGCTATTATGAACGTTTATTTAATTCTCGTGACGTCTTTTAATCATCATAAAATCCTATTTTTAGTGATATTTATCATAAATGTCACGAATACCTTTCGTGTTTGGTGAATATAAGACGTCGAAACAAACGTCACGTAATAGTTTTGTGACGTTTTCTAAACGTCATGGAAACCCAAATTTCTATTAGTATAGAAATCTTAAAGAATTAAAAATAGGTTTGATGCCCAAAATAGTAAGTGAGTGAGGAAAAAGGAGAGTAGGTGATGAGGCGTTTTGAGGTTTTTAATGCATAGTATGAAAGTAATCGAGTCAAAGTCGAGTCGATTTTAAGTAAAATAAAACAACCTAAATCAATTGAGTTGAGGAAACAACACATGTGATATCAACTACAAGATCAAACCTAGACTCTACAATCTTAAGATTCATCCAACTTCCAAGCTACAATTGAGATTCCAAAATTCATGCAATTCCAACCAAGCAAAGTCATGAGTTGCATATGTCAAGCCCACATTCTACTCTTGCATATTCTTTTGATGCCCAAATAATTGTTGTTAAGGGGTAAATTTGGAGCATTGTTCGAAATCCCCTTGTGCGACCACGTGGACCCCCAGGATCCACAAAGATGGGGTGCCGAATGCATGGATGTACAAATACGATTAAAGGTACTTGCACGGTATGTCCGCGATGCATCTAGTACAGTGTGTCAGGTCACTATCATGGACACAGTCACACCATTCTGAAATGGCAGGAGCATGATGCGGAATGTCGGAGAGGTTCTCACATCTCCTTGTTGTATTTTCTCTCTCCATATAGAAACATCACTCAACCCTTGAAGGAAGGTAAGCAAGAATTTTCATGCGAACCTTTACGCGAATTCTTCACACACACTCCTAAACAAAACTCTCACTCTCACTGAGATTCTTGTTATTACTCTATGTGTTCCATACTTGTTTGCCTCATCTTGAGTACTAACTTTGGCAATGGAGTGCAATAAACAAAGCACTAGTAGGTCAAGCTTAGCTAGAGGATGAGGCATGTGTGGCACTCGCATGGCACCTATGTAGCACATACCCAAAAATTGATATCAACAATTGTCTTGATCTTATTTTTAATTAAATTTTTTTAGATTTTATTTTCTTTGAGATAATATTACTTATTTAGATATTATTTTATTATCCTTTTAATTTAAGTAGATCTTTTTCTTCATCATTATTTATGAATTAATTTGGACTTATTTGATTAATATTTGTTTTATTACCATTAGAGGGTGTTTGGTTCTCTGTTTTCAAAACGGGGAGTAGAATTATCCAAGTCAAACCTATGTTTGTTTCACAGTTTTATAAATTTAGGTTTGCTACAATAAATATTATTTTACCCCATGTTGCTACAGTAGAATCTTCTACCCCTAATTTACTACAATACTTTTATTAATACTCCCCAAGTTGCTACACTATTTTACGGTGCATATTTTAACTTTAGTCTCTCTTCTAATATCTTTTTTAATAAAATATATTAGTTAAATAATAAAATTAATTAATTATAATTTTAATAATAGATTAGTAAATTAATTTAATTAAAATTGTAAGTAATATATTATTAATTCATATATCTACAAATTTTTTTAATCGTAAACTTATTTGTAAAACAAACAACTTAGTCAAATCGAGTTAATTCGATCAGTCGGAGCCATAAGAGTAACTTAGTTCAATTTTTTTAAACTCATATGTCAACTTTGACAAAAGCCAACCTAACCCAAATTTGATTTATACATGTTATAAACTTCATGTTTTACGGTAATTATAATGATAAATTTAAATGCAATAAATTTATGTACACACTTTTTTCACACTTCAAAAAATATTTTAACAAATCAATAACAAAATTAATTAAATATTTATTTCACACAATAATTATTAAAAAATTAAATTAATAATTCTATTAAAAATAAATTATTCATACTTAAAATATTAGTTACTACATAAATATTAGGAGCAACTTGAGATATGGCAAAAAGATTAGGAAAATAAGCAAAATAGCAACTTTGTTTGGGTTTTTCAAATATAGTACTTTTCTTGCAAAAAACTAGAGGCCCACATTTTAAATTACAAATATATCGTGCAGGCCCAAACTCGACAATAAGAAATCCTAAGCCCAAAACGATGGTTGATGAAGGGATTGAATCCCGCAGCGGAAGCACGCGAAGTGTGTGCTTCGATCTGGTTTTAGAATTATAACAAAGAAAAGACATTAGCATGAATAAATGAAAGTTAGTGCAACATACCTTTGAAGACACTTCTTCAATGTAGACACTAATGCCACCAAAAGACCTTCTTGGCTATCCTTTGAATGTCAAGAACTTGGTTTGTGGGAACCGTCTTATAATTGAGAGGGAAATTGAGAACTCAAGAGAGAGATTTCTCGTTGGAGTTTCAGAAACTCAGTTCACCGACGTTCAAGCTACCGAAAAGAAATGGAAAAACCTCCCTATTATAGGGAATGCGGAGTGAAGGGAAGTCACCACATCCCCACTCACTTCTCCACTTCGCACCATTAAAGGTGGGAAGTGGGAAAACCTCCCCACTTTCCACCATTGAGGTTTTCCTACCATTTCTTTTTTCTTTTTCTTTTTTTTAAATTATTTTAATTAAAACAATTTTAATTAAAATAATAATTTATTTAATCTAATTCAATTAATTACAAAAAAAAAGAATTATTAGTTTAATTAAATTGAATCTAATTTAATTTAACCAATTTAATATATCACATTAATTTAATTAAATCATATTTAATTAAATTTAGCTTAAATTAATCAACTATATTATAATCAAATTCTAATATTCATCTCTCTCATCATTTTGAATCCAATTCAAAATTAACTTTATATTATAATATATCAACATACATTATATTAATTGCATCTCATACAATTAACCATAATTTTCTTTAACTAATTTAAACAATTCAAATTCTTTTCAAGACTAAATGTTCTTAACTATCCTTTACGAGCTAGCAAGGATCATAATGGACCTACAGGTTGGAAGCTCCAACAATACGAGATTAATTGATTAAACTCATTAACCATATTAATCAACATTCGTTAACTGTCGATCACTCCACTAAAAACCCACAGTTGCATTCTTCTCACTGTAGAATATTTTACGTACATGGATTTTGACCACTAACGATAAGTCAATCCTTCACGAGTGTTTGTAACCACAGTTGGGTCAAATTACCGTTTTACCCCTATGTTACATCTTGTACCTTAAGTACTGCTGATTCTCTAATGAACAACCCGGTTATGGTCCAACCAATAACCAAAAGTCCCTCTCGGGCCAGTGAGAGGGTGGGGCACCTTGTTCAAGTCTCGGAGTCAGCACTTAAGAGAATACTCATCTACTTACCCTAAAGTCAGGAATAAGTGAATTTCATCTTGTGTAGTTATGTTCCCAGCTCCCCACTCGATCTCGTCCCCAAAATAGTAGAAATATTGAGTCGGTGACTCAGACCACTCTCACCCATAGAAATCAAAAGATGAGCTCTAATAGGCAGGAGTCCATAACTCACTCAGAATGGAGATCGAGTTACTCAGTCATCCTATTGAAATATTAATCTATTAGCTAACGGTGTTACAACTAAAAATTAATTATTTCGTGGTCCGATATTATACAAACTCATTGTATAGGATACCCTCATTTGCATGTCTCCACACGAACGACCTGGATCAAGTCATTTGTAACTATTACAAAGTGGGTCGTATCCATAGCCTTACCACGATAAGACACCTAACCTTATCCATATACTATAGACCCTTTAGGTTACTACTGGAACATTATCCACCTATATATCGAATATATATTGTATATATATACTCTGTATATCAAATATATACGTTGTATATTAAATATATATTGTATATTTGTTATATACTGTTCCAATTACATGACATAACCTCGGATGTTAGTTTATTGGGTTTGGGTTAATGCAATTCTAAGAGAAACATCAATAAAAATTTTATTGAATGAATTTTTGTTTTATGTTTACAAACCACGAGTTTAGGGCATAAAACCCAATACTTGAAGCCCACAAAAACCCTACGTTTTGATTTCCCTCCGATTTCCACTAATATATACTTGATATACTTTTATTTACCACTAATATACTACTGAGATAACTATGATATCTACTGATATAACTTATTATATGATTATATGATTATATGATTTACCATGTATTGATTTACCACTGATATAGCAATGATATATACTTGATATATACTTGATATGTATCTATTTACCACTAGTATACCTCTAATATAATCTTGATATCTACTAATATAACTTCTTATATGATTATATGATTTACTATTGATTAATTTACCACTGATATAACCCTGATATATGTCTAATATATATTTGAAATACATCTATATAATTGATTTACTTTTGATATAACTTCTGATGTGATTATATGATTTACCATTGATTGATATATTGATACAACTGATATAGTATTGATATATGATTTGTCATTGATTTACCACCTAAATATATTTGATATGTACTTGATATACTTCTAATTTACCAGTGATATACTTTTGATATAACTATAATATGTTTGTTGATATATAAACTTCTCATATGATTATATGATGTTCTACGAAAAAAGTTGTTTTTGATATTGAAGTTTTGGTTCAAAATCAACAACTGATGTGATTACATGTTGTTGGTATATATATATCATGTGACTGCATGTTGGAATTTTTGGTATATATAACTGATATACCACTTATATAACTTCTCATATGGTTGTATGATTTACCATTTATTGATTTATCACTGATATAGTCATCATATATGTCCGATATAACACTGATGTACCTAAAATATATTTTATATTTAGTATATCAGTGTGATATACTCAACTGATATGCTTCTTATTATAATAGAATGAAGAACATAAACACTTCATTAATTTAAAATAGAAAGAATAACGAGATGAACAAAAAACCTATTAAATATGGTATGAATTTTTTGGAATTCTAAAGAATTGAACCCTAAATTGCGAAGAAGAATCCCAATGATGAACAAAAACCCTATGAAATACGGTATATGTCTGATATACGTCTGATATACATGATGTGAATTTCTATGTAATATATGTCCGATATACGTCCAATATACTATTGATATGATATTCTGATATACTTGGATATGCATGTGATATACTACTAATATGAGTGTTTGATATATTTGAAATATAAATGTATGATATACTACTGATATGAGTGTCTGATATAATTGCAATATGTATGTCTAATAGACATATGATTTATTACTAATATGAGTATCTGATATACATCTGATATGCTGCTAATTTATATTTTATCTACTTTGTTGATATATCTATGACATATTTTGATATATTATATTTTACTTTAATATGATAATAAAATATGGTATTTTGGGGTTAAAGTAAAACAATACTCTAAATTAGAAATAATTGACAACATCTTGAAAATGCTTTCACCAATCAACAAATAACATAGAATAAATAGCTGTGATAAAATATATCAATTAATATAAGTAGCTCATATACCCTATTGAGTATATCGGTTATAGATATACCTAATATAAAATGTATCATTATGATATACTTAATTCAATATATCAACAATTAATATCACTGATATCAGTATATGAGTTAATTGATAGCAAAATCCATGTTGATCATGTTAAAGAAGAAAAACTAATTATAACGTTGACAAAATGAGTACTGCTATGTACAAAACACTATTACTGAACCAAAGGAAGCAATAGAATCTTAGAGATAATAACAATCCTCATCTCAATAGAAAAAAAAAACCATTCCAATCTTTCTAGATGACCTTTTAACATCAATAGAATCTTAGAGATGATTAACAATCTTCATCTCAATCAGAACCCAGAATATTTTAACTACAATATTTCCATAAAACAACCTTTAGCATCCCCCATAGAATGTTAGAGATGATAATTGCCTTCATCTCAATCAAAATAGTCAACATTTCGCCATTACCAATCTTTCCAGCCAAGGCCTTGAATGCGTTTATGGTGTCTTTATCAATGTGGAATTGATGCTGTCCTCCCTATCCTTTCAGAGAGAAAAGGGATCCTCCAACGAAGGTGATTTAGGGGATTTGCATGGGGTGATGAATCATCAAGCCTTCCCCTTCCAAATAGACACGACTTTTTCGAATACTCATATGCAGTTTCTCTATTAAATCTCTATCAATTCCTCTGTTAAATCTCTATCAATTTCATCACATAAAAAATCTGGTAAAAACTCCAATAGAAATTGGCTCAAATTCGAACATGCAGAAAATCGAAGAAGAAGAAGTAAACAGACCCTAAAATTGAAGCTAAAATCGAATGAATCTAAAGCTAAATTTGAATGAATCTGAAGCTAAAATCGGATAAAGAAGAAGAAGAATAAGTAATTACCTGAAGACCTAAAGGAGATTAACGAATGAACAAGGAGATCGATGAAGAATTGATAAAACTGTGAAAGAAAATGAGCGAACAAAAAAGAACAAGCGAAAGAAGTAGGAAGGGATTTGAGCGTGAGATCTGGAAAGGGCAATTTAGGAATACTGAAATATTCAAAATCAGAAATCTAAAAAATTTTCTATATTTGAAAATGTAAAAAAGAGGTGCTATATTGTTAAATGTATAAAACTAATTTACTACCCAATGCAATTTCCCAAAAAATTACATGTTTAATCACACACGTATATAAATAATCTAAACGGTTTTATTTTAAATTCAAAACTCAACACACGTCGTACAATCTAACAAGTTCATTTATCTAAATCCATAGTTTATCAAACTCGTTTTATTAGTGAAATGTAAAAGTCGTATTAGCATAATTAATTAAAGAAATTTATTTTAAACCATGAATGATAATTTTGTGTTAAAGTTAATAGCTTTTAAATAATTATTATTTAAAATGTCTTAACTTTTTTATCAAATGTATTGGCTAAGTAAAAATAAATAAATAAATAAGTTGAGTTTAATGAAAATTTTGGTGGTAATTAGTAAATAAATTTAGTTAGCATAGCAAGAAATGAACAAATAATTAAATAAACTATTCATAACACTTATTTTGTGGTAAATTACATGTTGGATAAATTTGTATAAAACAATTAAGCAAACAAAAAAATGTATTAAATTCTTTTTTATTGATATTGAAAAGTATACTTCTAGTTTTATAAAAAAACAAAAATTTTAATTATTTCAATCAAATAGTTAATATATTAATTAGTTATTATTTATTATAAATTAAAAATCTATCAATAAACACAATTTTAATAAATTTAGGTTTAGCAAAATAGCATAAAAACACAATTTAGTAAACCTAGACTTAAAAAACCTATTTTTTCCCGAATCAAACATAGGTTTAACAAACCTATTTTCTGCAAAACCAAACACAAACTTAATAAACCTAGACTTAACAACTCATACTTAATAAACTCAGATTTAACGTACTAAAAAAATAATTAAAAAAATAAACTTAGGTTTAACAAACCTGCAAACCAAATACCCTTATAGTTTATGTAATACTTTTCCCTCGCTTGTTTTATGTGTATTCTTGTATTATTTTATTACAATTTTTGTTTTATTTCTTTTGAAGATTATATTCGATTTGATTAGATTTTCAAATGCCGGAGATTAATTAAGATTTTTTTTTTCTTTTGAGGGACACTCCTTGAAATTATATGTAGTGAAATTATTGATGCTTATTATAAGATATATTTAGATTATGGATTAATAAAATCGAGTGTTTTCTTAATTAGCATGTGCATTCAACCTTTATGAACTTCTTGTTTTAGATTACATAATTTATATAAACATTCAAGTCTTAGTTGGTTACGTTACAAAAGTTTTGGAGTGTTTGTGTCTTGAACAAGGAACAAGCTTCTTTGTTTTCTAAGTTTTTGCCCCAAATAGGTCATTCGTATCTATTGGGGGCAGAAAATTATCTTACCACGTGGAAGATAGAAGAAACTCCAAGTGGACTTGGTCTTACCTGAGAACTGTCTTGGACAAGTTCGACCTGTTTAGCCACAAAAAGATGTGGAGATGCCACCCTAGTAGCATGGCAATCGTCCGAGTTCGACCATAGACACATAGGCACTCAACATGTCTGACCTTTGGACTGACATACATAACCACTTGTTGAACCCCCAACCTATAAAGAGAGGGTCTCACTTCCGCATCAGATATCACATTTTATCTTGAACTTCCTATTAAGTCCAGCTTAACCTGCCTTGTGTTGAAGTGTTTGCTTTCTTGTGCAAGTCATTCCCTACTTGACCGCTCTATCTTTTTCTCCTGTTATACCTTGACCAAGTTTGACCAATCCTAATTTCGTTACATAAACATTTGGCGCCATCTGTGGGAAAGGATATTCAGGTCATTCCTATCAGCATAAGCTATAACTCATTCACCATCGACTAGCTCGAGCAACCCAGGTCGCCATATAAATAATGGAGGCCCTAATCCTCAGATTAAGGGGACCTCTAAGGCAGTCAATGACTTAGCTATCAATGTAGTGGAAGAACAGTTGCATAGATCAGCTCATACTGCGCACCTTCAACCAATTCGTGGCTGCTCGACCACAAGCTCTAACTAAAGCTGTGGAGGAATGACAAAGAAGCCTAGGCCAAAACCGACTCGTAGGCCAATTGCTTCCACACTAGTGAAACGTAGTGCATCTCAAGTTTTATTATCCTTGAATTGTAGAGCAATTCTATATTACAGGATATGTATAAATATTCACATATGGTAATAAAAGTTTTAGTAGTATGCTTGATTATAGTTTTCTACCTCAAAAGGATCGACCTACAATCAAGTGGGGGCTACATGTCATACCTTAAGAAGTTCAGAGGTACGACCTAGCTAGTTAATCATCTTAAAGAATTGAAGTGTCGTGTCTACTCATAAAAAGTTCTCAATTTTGCTGAAGTCGAGGATCAAGCTACGCCAATAGGAACAGTTGGGGCTTTTTAGGCGCAACCTACTTGCTCTATTCATGTTCCTAATGATAGCTTGGCTGAACACTTAGTGAAGTTGAAAGAATGAAGGCGCTTTGGAGGAAAGTCAAGAGAGTTGTTTGAAAAGCCAAAGTTTCATTAATAATGATCGAGGTATTTATGTCCTAGCCAACAAAATTACAATTCAAAATAAAGGGGGGAAGCATAATACAAAAGCAGGAGGAGAATAGAAAACCAAGAAAAGCTTTAGAGGTGTGAGCTGAGTTCTCCTTGTGAGACTAGCAGATCAACCTCCTAAGAATTGGCCAGGACACCTCTTGAGAAGTTGGTGCAACCACTTCCTAAGGCGAAGGTGCAACCTCACTCCCATCTCGGATAGTTCGAATTGCGTGGCTCTCTTAGGTCATCTTGGCCTCTTCTATCTCAAGTTCGGCGTTCAGATCACGCAGATAACTATGGACAAGCTCTTATGGACCTGGTGTTCCGTTAGGCCCATAAGCCCATTTCTCAGCATACCTATGCTAAAAGGCGTTGCAATTGAGCTCTAGAGCTATCTCTCTAATCCCATCCATCAGAAATCTAAAACCAACATCATTAAAGTCCTTAGCGAAGCCATCAAAGTCCTTGTACGCTTTGACATTGTCTTAAAGAATTACCCATCATGAAGTTCGGCCTTCATCTTCTCAATCTCGGCCTTATAAGTAGTGACCTCATTCGCCAGAGTAGCAACCCGATTCTCGAGCTCAACCTTCTCTCCCTTCAGGATCTTTACCATAGAATAGGCCCTCTTCACCATAGCAATTTGAGTGGAGGGGTCTTTTGTATGACTGATATGACAACAATAGAGGGGTAAATATGGTTACTTACGAACTTGTAGATTTTAAAATGAAAGTTCAACAATAACAAAAAAGCAATCGAAATTTAAATGCACAAATTAAATAGCAGAGAGATGACACCAGGAATTTTTGTAGTAGTTTAGAAATCCCTACTCCACTCCCCAAGACTCTTTCTTGGGTATTTTACTGCAACAACTCTCTCGTAGGTGAGAATCAAACCAATCGACCACTGTTTTTGCAAGCTCAAGAGTATATCCTCAAACGATCCTTTTGCAGGTTCAAGACCCAACCTACGCGATCTTTTTCACTAGTTCAAAATCAAACCACTCTCACAATCCCAATGTGCACTCACACCTTAGTACAACATCTCAAATGAAATAAAATAAACAATATAAGGAAATACCTCACTAAAGTGGATTTACAAATTTCTCACTAAAGCAATGACTAAAAAGCCACACTATAATATATCTCTAAAAAAAATATAGACAATTTTTTGTGTGGAGATAATGAAAATTTGAGACTAAAATAATTTGTAGAGAGAAAGATGTTTGCTTTGATAATTGGTGTATAGAGAAAGGTGAATTTAGTGGCTTTAAATAGATTTTCGTGGATGAAATTTGGCTATTAGATTTAGGACAACAAAAGATAATTGGTAGAGATTAAGAGAAAATATAAGAAAAAAAAAGAATAAAGAGAATTTATGGATATTGGAAGAAAATGTGGAAATTGAAATCAAATTTATCGAGATTGAAGTGATTGTAGAAATCGAGAGATTTGTGGAAATTTGATTTCTTCATATTTGAATTCGCCACATCTTTTCATTTGTTCAATTGTTAAATTTCACATTAGCAAAGATATGTATGTTGATGCCACGTGTCAACTTTTAAGTGTTCCACTTGTCCATGCTCACTTGCCACATAGGATTTTTCTACCACCAACTTGTTTTTACCATAATTTCTTCGTTTGAACTCTGATTTGAGTAATTCGAAAGGCATTGGTTCTGTATTTTTTACCACTACATTGTGGATACTTTGAAATGCTAAAAACATCAGTAAATAGAGTTTGTTATCATCAAAATATTTGGTATAATTGAAGTTCGTAAAGTTAACATGTTTATGGGTCATGGCAAGGTTAGTTTTCAAAATCTCGAGCTCGGCCCTTACTTCCTTCAGTTCTCCCTAGACAGCAGCCACTGCCTCTAATTTAACAGAGGAAGCCTCTCGGCCCTCTCAGTCATAAGGTTGTGGCTGTTGAGCTCGGCCTTCATCATGACAGTTATGTGATAGATTGCACATGAGTCTATGTAAAAATAACTCATCAAGTCAAATGATGAATCAAATGTATCATATCAAGCAAAAAGTTAGATATACCTCGGTCGCGTAGTCGGTCATCTTTTGATGGCGGACCTGACTGGGGTTATGCTGAACGCACGCACTAAGCGTGGTAACAATTCTATAGATGCAAGCGCACACCTGTCAGAGTAATATAAAATGGATCGAGTATCCAAGTATCGATCCTCAAGGACTTCTAAATAATTTCCAAACTCTAAAGTTTTAATGAATAGTGAACGTTAAAATGAGTGATTCTTGTAAAATGGGAAGTGGTCACAAATAATGRTTTKGGATTTGGGATTTGGYCTTATAATGGTAAAACCKAGCCCGAATTACTTCAAGTTAGCCAACAAAGAATCAAGGATACGCTAAGGAYGATATGYATTTTACTTTAGGAACCAACGACTACGCTTTTCACTTGACTTATGTCTAAGCAAGTTCAAAGTYCTAAGACATTCCCTAATATGTCTATTATGAGAGATATMTTAGTTTTAGGATGGAAATAGTCGCAACCTCGGGTTAAGGTCCTATGTCTAGGCTACTTAA
>NW_019104585.1:54024-77316 GCF_001995035.1 Momordica charantia
CTCAATGCTTTTAATCTCTTGATCACGGATTAATTGTTGCTAAATCTGAATCTTATGCTCGGGAGAGGTGGTTTAGGTTGGAACCTGAATGCATGACTGAGGTAGTTCTAAGATCGGGAGATTTAGAATTATCTTAGAGGTTGTTAAAAGATTAAGACTTAAGGCCCTGCTTGTTAATGAAACTAGATAGGGATATTAGTTTCTTAATAAGTGGGAGAATTAATTGTGCTCGGGAGAGACTTTTATRATTCTTKATTTCTTGACTTATAGATTAATTGCATAYTCAATCTCGGCAKGTTTAATTTGTCCGCTTGTAGRTTCAATTGGTGAAATCATTTCCCTAGGACCCGTTCTCCATAACAATTTTCTTAGAGTCTTTTTATTCACTTTGTTATTTTATCTTTTGTGTGTCAAAAGAAATTCCTGATTGTTTCTCTAGATAAAATTGGACATTAATATCCTAGTACTCGAGTGGCTAGAAACCCAATCCAGTGGACGATATCGGTAATTACTTACCACCTTTATTAAAACTTGACCCGTACACTTTCAGTAAGCAATTTCTGCTACACCGTTCATACCCCCTTCCTAGCACAAAGATAAAAATGTCCTTCCTTCTTTAAGATTTTCTTAACCTCGTAACAAGCTAAGAGTTGCTCAGTGTTAAGTAACACGCTCCCCTCAACCTCTTAGAATCACAGCCACCAAAGGACTCCTAGACCGAACAATACGCCTCATCCATTATGAGTGAGCTGCGTAGGGGTGAGAGCAACCTTGTTAAGGAATTCCTACCCTAAGGGATGAAAAGACAACCTAAATCCGAATTCCAACATTTTTAGATAAAGGGTGACACGCCCTATATGAGGATTTTCGGCCATCTCACCCTCAACAGGAACACGGAGACCTATGGAGTCCAGGATGTCGTAACGTCTTCGAAAAGGTCCCATGTCATTCTCGGGCATTTTTTAAGGGTACCCATGCCTTCGTCAAGAGGTTGAAACCTCACTACTATTATTCTCGCCCCTTGACGACCTGAAACTATGTTGAAGGGCCTCAATCTCTTCAAGCTTCTCATTCAATCTATTAATGAGGTCCTTACTTGAAGTGAAACAGCTAGGTGATGAGGCGCCAACGGTTTGATTGGGCTCATCAGAAAACCTACTAATCGAGCTGCTATTCACATAACTATAATATGAGTTGCTTTCTACTAAGCTACTCCAACCACTAAACGAAGGATCGCTAGAACTAGACATTTCTAAAGCAAGCAAAATTTAACAAGGTTTTTGAAGGCAGAAGACTAACCTAGAAGGAAACTCCGAGTTAACCAGGTTGGACTCAAGGATTTCGAAAACAATAAAGCGTAAAAGGTGGAGATGAATCTCAAGAATATTTATAGTAAACCAAAAATTCATCTCAGACTTACACGTGTCCCAAAGTCAATAGTCAAGATTGGATGGCATGTCGAGAGTTAGAAACATTTGAGTTCTCTGATAGTTGTCCTATCGACTTTTCACCTTTCTAGCGGCTATATTACGCCAGTTTGAAACCACCAAGCTCGAAAGCTAAGAAGTCAACACTTAGACAAATTTTCAAACCCAGAAACTCCTCTACCAAGTTGGACATCCGACCGGCAAGAGAGGGGTCTAATGTTGGGAGAAGAAAATTATCTTGCCACATGGAGGACAGGAAGCTCCAAGTGGACTAGGTCTTACCTGAGAACTGTCTTAGACAAGTTTGACCTACCATAGTTAGCCACAAAACACTACGAAGATGCTTCCCAATATCCTGGCCATCGTCCGAGTTTGACCTTAGGCACCCGACATGTCTGACATTCGGATCGATACACATAACCGTCTGTCAGACCTCCAACCTATAAATAGAGGACCTCAATTCTGCATTAGGTATCACATTTTATCTTAAACTCCTTATTAAGTTCGAACTTAAACTAACTTGAACATTGTAGTGTTTACCTCTTTTCTGCAAGTCATTACCTGCTTGAGAGTCAAGTTATTTCTTATGTCATACCTTGACCAGGTTTGACCAATCCTAATTTCATTGCATAACAGTATCTAACTTTTCCTTAAGTTGAATCAAATTAATCCATGAATTTTAGTGTTTAAGTGCTAGGAAGTCAAACCAATGAGTTTCTAAGCCAATTCACTAAGTTTCTCATCTCATTTTGTATCAAAGCTTATTTGGTATCATATCAGTAGGTGCAAGTGCAAGGCGCTGTCCATGGGGTGAGGCATAGGCAAGCAAAGGGCAGACGTGCATTGGAGTTGTAAGGTTAGCAGGTAGGGCATGTGAGCTCACACGATGCTTCATACATGGACTCGCAAGTGAAGGTATCGAATTCCAAGTGAAAGCGGTTATCGCTTGTGATTCAACTCGGTTGAAAAATGATACGATACCAATTTTAGAAAAACAGAATAATTCTATTTAAAAAGGAGGTTAAGCCTTACGGGAGGAAGATAACTTATATATGAAGACCTTTGGGAATTCTTCTTCTTCGAACTCGGATTTTGGTTTGGCACGAACAAACGAACACGAACCCGTGATTGAACACCACCACTTAGCAACCTTGCTAAAACTCTAGGATCAAGAACCCGAAATGTGGGATTCTTTCTTGGATAAGGAAAACAACCTTAGGGAATTGAAGGAAGTTTTGTAAACAATGAGAGAGAGAATAAAATGCTGTAGAAATTTCTCCAGGAAAAAGCAACAGCCATACATAGTGATTTCCCTATATTTTTAACAAAATAAGGGGAAAGACCTCCCACCCTCCACCTCACCACCTCCAGCAAAAATGCTGGGAGTCGTAAATATGTTAATTATGGTAAAACATAATTAACATATTTAATATATATATTTATTTAAAATATATTTAATTTAATAAATCAATTAAATTAAATAATCAATTAAATTAAAACTATTTTAATTTAATTAATAATTAATTAAATCTTAATTATTTAATTAAATTATATAATATTTGAATCATATTGAAAATATACATTTCCCTCCTAACCTATGATATTTAATATGAATTTAATTCATATTAAACTTTAACCTATAGTATTTAATATGAATCTAATTCACATTAAACGTTAATCTATAGTTTCAATATGAATCGAATTCATACTATTATCTCATAATATATAGTTTTATAATGTGTCATCATACATTATATTAAATTGTGTCATACACTGTTAACTCAAATTCATTTTAATTAAATTTGTACAATTCAAATTCCTTCCCAGACTCAATGTTCTTGATTACCCTTTATGAGCTAGCAAGGGGACCTAATAGACTTATAGGTTAGAAGCTCCAACGTTACTAGATTAATTAGTTAAACTCATTAACCACCTTAATCAACATATGTGAACTACGGGTTACTCCACTAAAAACTCGCAGCTGAACTCTTCTCACTATAGAATATTTTTGTGTCCACGGATATTGACCATTAACGGCAAGTCAATCCTTCACGAGTGTTCGTAACCATAGATGGTCAAATTACCGTTTTACCCCTATGTTACATCTTGTACCTTAAGTGCTATTGATCCTCTAATGAACAGCCTGGTTATGGTCTGATCAATAACCGGAAGTCCCTCTCGAGCTAGTGAGAGGGTGGGGCCCCTTGCTCAAGTCACGAAGTCAGCATTAAAGGGAACACTAATCTACTCCCTTAAAGTCGGGGAGGAGGGAATTCCATCTTGTATAGTTATGTTCCCAACTCCCCACTCGGTCTCGTCCCCAAAATGGTAGGAATGTTGAGTCAGCGACTCGGGCCACTCTCACCCATACAGATCAAAGAACGAGTTCATAACTCACTCAGGATTGAGAATGAGTTGTGGTCATCCTATGAAATAGCAATTTGTTAGTCAATGGGTTACATCTAAAGCTTGGTTATTTCGTGGTCCGGTCTTATACAAACTCATCGTATAGGATATCCCCACTTGCATGTCTCCACACGAACGACCTGGATCGGGTCATTTGTAACATTTACAAAGTGGGTCGTATCCATAGTGTTGCCAGGTTAAGGTACCCAACCTTATCCATATACCATAGACCCTTCAGGTTATTCCCAGGACATTATCCACTTGTATATTGAGAGTATATCAAATATATATGTAGTATATATACAGTCCCTATTACGTGATAATAACCTTGGATGTTTAGTTTATTGGACTAGACAATGCAATGTTATGAATCCAACAACAGATTGAATATAAATTTATTTTCACATCAATATAAACTACGAGTTTAGCACAACACATCCAACAGCAAACAAGTATGGTTGGGTAATGTGGGCATGCAGATAGACAAACTCCACCAAATTGGCATGGTCTTTAGTGGTTGCATGATCACATCGAAGAGATTGGCAGGGGAAAATGCAAATGTAGCGACAACTTATTTGATGGAGAACTTGTATAACAATTTATTCTTTAAAAAATATATATGTTTAATGGTTTTACAGTTTCTTATTTAAAAAATATATATCTTTAATGGTTTTTTGGGAGTGCTGTTAAAATATTTTAGTTTCAGCAAAAGTACTCAAATTACAAGCACTTTAGTAACTGTGCTTAATAAGAAATCACTTTCAAATTCACTTTTGTACTTTTCATATACTTATATGGTCAATCACTTTGGCTAATTTCATTTTTCCAAAGCAGTTTAGGGTGTTTTTGACTTTTTCTTATAACACTTTTATATTACTTTCAAACATGATGATTTTGAGTCGGAAGTATAATTAACCATGATAAAAGCATTTCCACACATACCCTAATTGTTTCTTACCATTTCGAAAAGTATGTTTAAATTGAGTTTGAGATAGAAAATACTTTTAGTTAAAACACTTAGGGTATGTCTGAAAGTAACTTTGGCATGTCTAAAATCACTTTTATCATTGTCAAAATCACTCCCCTTTTCATTGATCATGCTTGGCAAATTAAAAATTGATTTTAGGTAAGTTTAAGGGTGTGTTTGGGAGTGATGGTAGAATTAGTGATTTTGAAAGAAAAAAAAATTTAGTGTAATTGATTTTCCAAAATCACTATATAAGTGATACCTTAAAAATCGATTTAAAGTGATTTTAAGTTTTCCTAAAATCAATTTTCTAATTTGCCAAACATGATAACGAATATTGAAGTGATTTTGACAATGTCAAAAGTAATTTTGGCCGCCGAAATTACTCTCAATCACACCCTAAAATCACTTTAAATTTACTTTAAAGTATCATTTAGGGTGTGTTTGGGAGTGATGGTAGAATGAGTGATTTTGATCAATGGAAAGGGAAGTGATTTTAACAATGGCAAAAGTGATTTTTCGCCATGCCAAAATCACTCCCAAGTATCCTTAGATGGTGATTTTGAAAAATCAATTATACTTAAATCTCTTTTTGTCAAAATCACTCATTCTACCATCACTCTCAAACACATCCTTATGTGTAGGAGTGATGTTACAATAAATATTTTACGCCAAAGTGCTGTAATTTTTTTTTTTTTGCGTAAAACGTGTTTTATTATAAAATTTTTTAATCTTTGGTTTCACACTTTAAAAGTGACTCTGATGTAATAAAAAATATTTTTGACTTTATTTTAAAAAATATTTTTGACTTTATTTAAAAAAATATTTTTGAATCATCTCATTTTAGAAGAAAAAACATTTAAGAGAAAAAAAATAAGTTTTAGAGAGAGAAAGATAAAATTATAGAGATAAATTTAGAGAGAGAATAGTTAAGAGAGTATGAAAAATTAGGAGATAAAAGTAAAGTTAGAGATCGAAATTTTTTTTAAACTTCTTCCAAATTTTAGGCAAAAATAAAATGAAATAGGAGGAGTACATTTTCTTAATTGAATATAAGGCAATTTTAAAAATCAATTTTCTCTCTCTCCCTTGATTAAAGGTTTTTTTTTTTTTTTTACTTCTTGGAAACGGGTTTGGGAGTAATTTTAGCTTTTTGGGAGTAATTTTAGCTTGGTATTCTTTAAATTATGATGTGTGGTAAACGGATAAAAGTGATTTTGGGAAAATCTAAAAGGTTGATTTTTGAAGTATTAATTGATAGGTGATCTTTGTTAGATGTTTGACAAAGAATCAGCTCGTAAGAACTATGGATGACTCATGGGTCGGACCCTGAACAATCAAACCTAGGGCTGAGGCCTACAGAGTCCTTAAGGTCGAACCTTATGGACCAACCACCTTGGGTCAACAAATCCTTGGGGGCTAAACCTTATAGAAATATCAACACAAGCCAACCACCTTATGCCAACCAACACTTGGGGCTAAACCTTATGGTTCAACCAACACGGGTCAGTAGCCAACAAACTTGAGCCAACCACCCCAAGATTGACCACCACAGGCGAACCAACCCACGAGGTGGAGCCCCATGGTCCCTTCTTGAAACGAACCCCTAGGATAGCCCTCTCTCCCGATTCTTTTAAAGACCAATCGATACATCCAACTCGGGTCCCTTGATTTTTAGGAATTCAAAATAAGATATCCATAAGACTTAAGGTTTTCTCCCTCTATAAATAAAAAGGAAAAGTCTGGTAGTTGAGGTATGCGTAAAATCCTAACTCTCGCTATGCTTCACACAAAGGCAATTTCTAACTTGAGTATCATGTGTGTAACTAACACCACACTAGTGTGTAATCCTTTGTTTTTTCACGTTTGGTTGAATTCCTTCTTTCAAAAGAGTGGTGCTAATTTGGTTTTTCTGTTAGGTCAGATTTACGCAACACCCTTCTTAGGAATTTGATATTTCTAAAATTAGTTTTGAAACTAAACCTTAATAATTAGAAATCAATTCTAATTATATGAAAATCACTTCAAATCAAATATTAAATCAATTGTAATTAAATTTCTTTTTCCAAAATCAATCATTCTACAATCCTCTTTTGGGAATCACCTCCCAAATGATTAACCAAAATTATTCTAATTGTTCTAAAATCAGTTGTAGACTCTTGCCATCACTATTTAAAAATGAAGTGATTTTGATAATGGCAAAAATGATTTTCGCCATTTATGGGTATGTTTGGGACGTTCAATTAACTAGAGGTGAGAGGAGAAAAAAGAGAAACAGGGAATATACTGCCACGTGTCGCACATCTAGATTGGATCTTCAGGGAATTCTGAACACGACATCGTCATTCTGAGCGCACTCGGAGTTCAGAAGAGAAATTCGGAGGCACTCGCAATGTCCACTTTCCACCACTCCAGTTCTTGCTCCGTGATATTTAGAGTACACCGCAATCCAAGAAGATATTAAGGATAAATAATACTCTGTGATCGGGGTTATGCCATAATATTAGGAGAGAATGTTGTAGACAGTTAATACATGTGATGGTGAGCTGCTGCCTATAATTGCTGAAGGTAAATTTGCTTATATGTACGCATGAATCTAGACTATCTTTAAGATTAATAAGCTCGGACCTCCAATAACTTGAGCATTGGAGTGCTTACCTTTCTTTCGTGGATTTTTTTGCACTGAAATTCAGGAGAGGTTTAAGTACCAATTTCGTGCAAAAATAAACTGAGGAGTGGTTGAGCTTTACTAGTAATTTTTAAACAATTTGTATATTTATTATTAAAAAAAACTTTAAAAAATGTGTCTATTTTTTAGAATATTGATGCTTGTGTTTTGTAAATTTCAACTCCCATCACCTTGGTAACCAATATTTTCGTTATTTTCAGTGCACTTTTTTAAATCTCAAAAAATTCGGACAAAAATGGAATATTTTGACTTTAATAATTTTGAATAACCCACTTTAAATGTAATAAAAAAAATAATAAATAATAAACCACTTTAAAAGAGGCCATTTATTCCAAATATTTTCTATAAAGAATTATTTAAGGTTTTAATTGTGGAAGTATCCAAAACATCTCATAGAAGGCCTTAACCCTAAATTTTTAAAAATTTCAATTGCATTCTTGAATTTTCAATTTTTTATTTTTTAGTAACAAATATGGAGATGAGTAATTATTCCATTGTGTATCAAATTTGTGTTAAAATTTTATAAATAGATAGGAAAATTGTCACTTTTTAAAAGTACAAAATCAAATATAATGTTTTGAAAGTACGGACTAAAATAACAAAGTTAAAAGTATAGGGACCAAAATAAATCAAAATCAAAATTACAGAACAAACAAAGTATTTCAATTTTTTTTTCTCTTTTCTAAGATAGGTGAGGCTTCGATATCCCAAAAAATTGGGAGTAATTAAAAATATGAACTTCTAGGAAACATGGTTTTTCGTACAACTATTATATTACCTTTCTTCTATTAAAAAAAATAAAATTTAAAAGATTTTCTTGAAAAGCAATCGATATCTTATATTTAAAGAGCCCATTCAATTATTAATCCGACAATGGTCTTGATTAGCCAAATTTTAAATATAATTAAACTAATATTAATATTAATATTAAAATGTGGAAGTTTAGTTGAATAGTTTAACTCCAAAATATTTATTTTTTTTAGAAAAACAATATTTTATGAACAAAAGTATCAATTAATATTCAATTCCAAAAAGAAATGCAGCTTTACGAGATCCAATGAGCTTTATTATTTTATTATGGTCCTTCTTTTTTAGTCTTATATTGTATATAAACAATTTTAGTCCTTTAAAAAATATGCACTAAATTTAATTTGTTTTAAAAACTATTTGGGTGTATTTTCTAAAAATTGTTTTATCGATTGAAATTTTTAAATTCTTTTGAAAAGTTGTTTAAAAAGTGTATCTTTCGTTCTTATGTTTTTATTTATTTTATTTTAAAGAGAATCTTAGCTAAATTTCAAACATAAAAAATAGGTTTTTGAAAAAAAAAAGTTACGGATTTTTATAAATAAATTAAAACTTGATTACAAAACAAATGACACTAGTGGTATATAATCAAGGATTAAAATATATAATGATATGAAAATCTCAATTTTATGATATATCGATATATCGATAAACTATACCACAAATGTTCAAGTAAACCAACCAATTACAAAATTTATTTTAATTAATAAATAAGATTTTTCACTCCATAAATAAATCATAATTATATTAATTAGTATTATATTTATACCCGTGACCAAATTGATGATATGTTTTATATTTCATGAATTTTTATACAAGATATAGGAGAGATAGTAATTGAGCCTTAATAGCAAGGAAAATATCTCTAAAAAAAAAATAACTAATTTCAATGAAAATCAGCTATACACAAAATTAAAGTGGATTAATGCACAAGATCAGTTGAAAATTTCAACAGAAAAAGAACCTAATTATAATCTCAATTTTGTTTGAAGTCTCGTCAATTTTGTACCAAACATATATTTTACGCCTCATTAAATGCATATGAGATGTGTTTTGAACCATTCTTCAAAAGCCCGTAAAAGAGTAAGAATTACAAAGTTATTCAAGTTTAAGGTAAATATTGCATTGCATCACTTATCCAAATTCAAATGTGCAAATTTGATTAAATTGAAAGTTTAGGATAAAAAATGATAGTAAAATTCGATTTTTACCCAATAATTTCTTATCTTATACCTAGTTTCTAAATAAATGTTATGCATTTTATAAGAAAAAATTATAAAACAACTTTTATTCAAGTGTTGGAAAACTAAAATTGATTTTTTTTTTGTTATCCAAAATCTCTAGCTACAATAAATTTGAGAGTATTCCTCAAGAATGGGAAACAAGAAACAAAATCAATGGGAAACAAGAAACAAAATCACTTTCTTATTTCTGTTTTCTCACTTTTAATTGATAAAGAAAAATAAAATTTCACGACACCCAACATCTTATGGAAGCAAGAATGATAAAATAAGATTTTTATTTATGTTGCGAACAAATTGGAAACAGAAACAAGAAACAAGAAAATTTTCCAAAATTTCTATACAATTATAAGAACATTTCTAAAAAAATGAGAAACAAAAAACATAAATAGTTGTCAAACGCTTAGATTTTTCAATAAAACTGAAAACGAGAAACAAGAAACAAGAAGTTACCAAATGAGTTCTTACCAGACGCTTATGTTTCTCCCAAACAAGAAATAATAACGTGACGAAAGGACCCGTTCAAATAAAACGCGTACCGGAAAAGGGACCATACGACTTGGATGATAAGGAGGGGAGATTATGGGTGGGAGGGGAAAAGGAAAAAAAGGGCACAAGCACATGTAATGAAACACTGAAAAAGTAAGTATTATGAGGAAGTTGCATTGCATTGGCCTTCAAAAGAAAAAAGGATTGAAAGACAAGCAAAGAAAAATAAAGAGGCAACAAGAAAACAACTTTATTGGAATGTCCAATTGAGGGTGGTGGTGTGGACCATCCATTTTCCAAAACACAAAACCTACAAAATTATATGTTGTTATTATTATTATTGTTTTTTTTTTTTTTTGCATTTCTATTTAATTAATGAATCTCTCTCAATGCATCATCCCTTTCCTTCTTGTTTACCAACAACCCATGTGCTTCTTCTCCTCTCTCTTCTCCCTTTATACTATGACTTTGGTCCATTTAATTCTTCAATCATTCTCCAATGTATTTGCAGTTGCAATGAACTCCATAATAGACGCCTGTTTTTATATTTGTGCTTTTTTTTTTTTGTCTGTGACGATAATATTGGTTCTCTGTAGATTCTAGTTTTACGGGTACTTGTGGATGTATTCCTGCATATTTATTTTAGCACTTCAAGAACTTGTTACAAGATTTTTTTGCTTGTACTCAGTGCCTAGAGTTTTGAATGGTGTTTAGCTTGTTTGATAATATTTTTGTTTTTCTATAAAAATAATTTTATTATGTTTGATGGAGGGTACACCTTTTTTTTTTGTTGAGAAAGGATTAAAAAATATGTTTAAATTAGAAGTCTAGTTTATACGTTATCTATAGACTTGTGTCCTAAAGAACATCATCATATACCAAATTCAGGAATAGGTGGGTAGAGATGACTAGGGACTAAAATAAATTTTTATGAAGTAGAAAAAGAAATTAAGAGTACAAGTAAGAAATATACAAATTTGACGACTAAAATAGGATTTAAATCTATTATATATATATATATATATATATATTATTTGTTTAAAAGTGTTAGGAGGTAAGGAAAGTCACTTGTGAGTATTTTCATTGCTCTTTATCAAAGAAACTAGTTAGTCATCATGAGCGTTGCACATGTTTTTAAAATTTGAAAATAACATTTTATGGTAAAGTTAAAATTATTCAATGGAATTTTAAAAATATAAAGTAAGCCTAGTTTTGAAATTGT
This sequence comes from Momordica charantia, assembly GCF_001995035.1. Next base: position 65,273 of record NW_019104585.1, read on the forward strand.
ATTGATATTTAACTTTTGAAATAAAATATTCAATAAGAAAAAAGAAACGTATTATAAGTAAAAAAAACAATAAAAGGAGCAAAAGGAAAGGTTCGAATATATGATATATACACCTTAATTAATTGAACTATATTTATATAGACAGTAAATTTTAAATAATTAATATTGTTACACATTTTTTATTAAAATTAATTTTCTTAAATTGAAGTCAAGCCACTAAATCTTATTGTATTTATAAGAAAAATAAAAATTTTAAAATAAAGTAGGGAAAAAGAAAAAACAAAAGTAGTTTTCCTTTAAGCAACATTTTAAGGTTGAAAAAACCATAGAACTTCTCTACTTTTAAATGGACAGATTCATTATCACATTATATTTTAAAAAATAATAATTAGAAAGTACTTTTATTGATGATTTTTTTTTAAAGGCCAAAAGGCTAATCTGACCCTAAACATGAAGCCATTCGAAAGGTTACAGAAAAAAAAAAGTTGAAATATATCATTAACGATTTATTAAAATAATACTTTTTTGTTTTGGAAAAAAAAAATTAGCTGAATGAAGAACAAAGTATGAACCATATGAAAAGTAAATGGCAAAATAAAAACATAATTCTCCTATGTAGTTTGATTTATTTATTTATAATTAATGTCAATTTAATTTTTAAAGAAATAACAATAAATGGGAAGGAATTAAAAAATAAAAACTAAATATAATAAATGAATGAAAAAAGTAATGAGCAAAAGTGGTGGAAAAAGTTTTCTCCTCTTAACCATCTTATAGCTTTTTGGGAAATTGGTATTTTATAATTTTTCTATTTCATACCTTGTTTTTAATAGAAGTGTTACCAAAATTGTGTAAATTTTAGTAACAAGAAATCTCCAATTTAATTTTTTTTGTTTTTAATTTTTGCTACATGTTAAAGAAATTGCCATTTTTTCATGAAAGTAAAAAATTATTTAATGTGGGTTGAATTGCTCCTACCAGGTAAGGCACTAGAAACATCTCTGCCCTTAGCCCATACTTTATTTAAAGTAGGTAAGCAATCAAAAATAAAAATATATATATAAATTTAAAGTATGTAGAGATGTATGTATGTGTAAAAACTACGTTAGAGTGAGATTAGAACATACCACATGGCGCTCTAGTTGGGAAATATGTGTCCAGACCTCAACTTTAATACATAGAAGACGAGGAGGGACTTGTAAAACGACCCTCAGGTATTGGGCATGAGACAGTCGATCTGAGGACACAGTTATCGCCAGCAAAAGATCCGTTGATCACCCGTAGAAAATTTGTTGATCACTGACAAAAAATCTATTGATATCAGGTACCGATCGTCGAGATGCCAGGACAACGCTTTCTAAAGCTTTTCTCTATAAAAGGCGGAGTCTATCCCTCGCAAAGTTACACAATCTTTGTGTAACCTAATTAAATTTGGCTTGACATTAAAGATTCGAAGTGTACGTGACAAAACACCATATCAGTGCTAGGTTCTAGGTGCAAATAGTCAATTGTGCGAAGTAAGTACCTACCTCATATCTAAAGCTGACGTATCACCTCGTCTAGAATCCAACCTCAACAGCTATAACATCGTACTTAACCAAAAAAAAGTTGTTTTTTAGCAAATTTAAAAGTTAAGTTCAGAGTTAATTAAAAGTTAATCATTTGCTTTAGACCAATGACTGTTTTTCTAGTTCTCTCCCTCAAAATATTCATAAATTCTCACATTTTCAATTTACTCAATATTCATATTACATTACCGAGCATAGTTCAACAGTAATTGATGTATATTTCCAACCAAAACAAGAGGTTGTGAGTTCGATCCTCTACCCCAAATATTCATATTATACACTCAAATTTTATTTTAATACAAAATTTATATTTTGCCCAATTAGTTAGTAATTTGGTCTCGTGCTGGCATTATTTCGGATTTTATTTTCTAGAAAGTTTTAGTAAATATAGCTGAAATAATCATTTTCTCATCTTCATTAAATAGGCACCTAATTTTTTCCTTTAATTTAATTTAATTTATTATTATTATTTTTCAATATAATAAATTTGGAGTACGAGAGTTTGGACCTCCAACCTTAAAGGATTGATAATGTTAATTACCACTTAACTATACTCATATTTGACTCTTTTAATTTAATATCATGTGATTAGCACATTGATAAATCCTTTGAAGATGATAATTACACGAAAGGATTCATTGTACAAAATTTACACTTTTGTGTTAAAATATACCTTAAAATGAAACTCATCTGCATTTTACCAATTTACCTTTTTTATATACATGTAATTATTAATAAGATATTGAAATTCAAAATGGAAAAGTAGTTGATTTGAGGTTTACATTTTAAATCCCTAAATTTATGAACATTTTCACTCTCCTAATATACAGGCCGCAGTACTCCATTATTGTCTTATCTCATCATTCAAGGTATATTCAGACAAATATAGCATTTGAAAAGTATTGAAATTGAGCCAAAAATTGGAATGAAATAAAAAAAATATTTATAATAAATTTCATTCTTTAGTAGAATATATTAAAAAGTAAATTTGGAGATTATGAGAAGAACTGATTTGAGCCCCACAACAATTTAATGTTTACAAAATCAATTTTGGAACATTAAATACTTTACATTTAAATAAAAACTAATTATAATAAATATAAATATCATAAATAAGGGTAAAATTGGTATTTGAAAAAAAAATTAACTCCAAAAATCTAAAACAGTAAAATTTGTAAATATTAGACACTTATTTTCAGGGTCCAAAACATTACCTCTAATATCATTACTTGTTGTTTCATTGAATTCGAGTGCTCCATTTTACAGTCAACTTGAAACTCACTCCTTTGTCTTCTTGCAAATATTTCCACAATGCTACAGAACTCACCATTAAAGTCCTTTGTTTGTTTTTAGGGGTTCTCTTTGTTAAAAAAAAATTGTTAAAAGTTAAATCACATGACAGACTAAGAAAATAATGAATATCAATTTCTGCTTCAAGAATTTCGAGTCTAATTCTTCTCACTCCCTTGTGCCTCAAAATAGACCATATGCCTTAGTTTTTCGGGGTCCGTTTACTAACGTTCTCATTTATTGTTTATTATTTTTTTTTGTTTTTAAGTTTTTTTAGAAACATAAGTGTTTTATACCGATTTCTATTTATCTTTTCTAATCTTTAAGAAATAGAAATTTTGGAAATAACATAATCAAGTGTCTTGTTTCTTGTTCATGTTTCTAGTTTCTCGAAACATAAATCTTTTATGGGTAACTTTGGCTTAACAAAATTACCAAATCCGCACTACTCTTCTAGAATAAAATAAATCCAACAAAACTTGCAAAAATAAGAATATTACACATCGATATGTGGTGCTAGTCACACACACTCCGATACTTAAATTAGAACTAGATTGTATGAAACGTAGCAAAAGTTAGAGTTTCACATCATACCTCAATTTTAGATATTTTTCTTATTTATAGTTGGGGAGGATCTCATGTTCCTAGGCTATCTTCTTCTTTGAATTTGTTTGATCTCAGACTTTAAATCTCATGACCTGCTAAGTCAATAATCGAGGGAATCATCAAGCTCAAGGGTGCCTTGGATTGCCCAATTGGATTGGGCATTAGTCCATGGGTTGGTCCGTCATAGAACAACTAGCCAGGTCACGACCAGCCCACCCGTGGTTCGGTTAGCCTATTAAGCTTTGGTCCTACCCCCGCCAGCACTTTGGGGCTTAATCCATTTATGTGCAATCCTAGTCTTGAGACATGTGGCTATGTGCATGACTTGGAGGACTTAATTTCACCCATAATAGTTGCATCACTCTCTAATAGGAGTTCGTGACTTTGATATCTGTTTAAATTTAAATCCAAAACTTGAACGTATTAACTCAATAGCTCAATTAATCAACTGCAATTAAGTCTATTGAGTTTTTAATCGGTTTGCCCCGTCCGTCAGCCACAGTTAAACCTTCTTTAAGTTCCTTAGTCGACCAAATTAAAAACCTATATTAAGATTCCTTAATTGGTTTAAATTGTCTACAATTAAGTCTTATATTAAGGTGTCTTCATTGGCTCAACTATCGACTACAATTAAGTCTACTGGATTTCTCAATTTGCCCGGTTCGTAACCCAGCTACAATTGAACCTTTTAAGTTCCTTAATCGACTCGGCCCAATTTTCAAGTTCATAATTCGTTTAAATTGGCTACAATTTAAGTCAATTATATTTCTTAATCAGCTCGGCTCATTCACTCGGTTTAATTAAACCCTTTAGGTTCCTTAATCGACTCAATCCAATTAAGTCATTTTCAATTTTATTAATTGGTTTAAATTGGCTACAATTAGTCCATTTAGTTTCTTAATCGGCTCAACTTGTTCACTAGCTACAACCAAGTCTTTCTTACGTTTACTTGGTTAACACAGCCCCCTCTCTTTTTTTATTCTTCCCTATCTGCCCCACACTTGAGGAAGACTTTTGGAATGTCAAAAAGCGGTTGGAATACAATTTTAAAAGAAAATAAAGGATTTTTATTCAAATTAATCACTGCAAGTGAAATAGCATCGGTATGAACATTCTAAAACAAAACAAAGAAATAACTTATGATAAAAAATCCTAAGGTGTTCGACACTTAATTGGTGAGGTATAGGTACTTGATCGGACCACTTTGGTGATTCTACATGGACCTTTCCATCTAGGACCAAGAGCTCACTGGTTGGGTCTTTAGTATTATGCATGACTTTTCTTAGGATGAAGCTGCCTTCCCTAAAGCTCTTTAATCTTAGATTGTGCAGTTCGTAATCAAGTCATCTCACAATGTTCTTCCTATAAATCAAGATTAAGTTGCATGGATTCCTCGTTTTCCTATAGGTTGAATTGCTTTACTCTAGGAGATAGGAATCTAAAGAGAGAAGATTCTCAGTTATTGAGGTCCGAACTGTTGACATATAAGCTCATAATACGTTGAGGAGTTCCTCAGCCTATAGCCTTTTAAGCCTTCCAACTTTGTTTTCAAATTCCTATTGATAGATTTTTTTTTCACTAATTCAATTTGCTCGTTAGCTGGTTGGGCGTTCTGTGAAAGAGTAAAGGTGTTTTTTACAGATCTGGGCATAGAAGCTATAGAAGGTGGCATTGTTGAATTGCCTCCCATTATCATTGACAATCGTATATGATAGTTCAAAGTAGTAAAATATGTTCCTCTAGATGAGGTCAGTTATTTTTATTGTAGTGATAGTGGCTAAACCCTCGACCTTGATCCATTTAGTAAAGTAATCCCATCAACCACTGCAAACTTTGTCTGGCATTTTCCTTATGTGACAGGGCTGATAAGGTCAAACCCTCACTGAATGAAAGTTTACAAGTTTATTATGTTGGTTAATGACTGGGGTAGTTGTCTTGGTACTACTAAAAACCATTGATATCTGTCGCCTTTCTTTGTGAATTGTTTAGTATCATTTAGCATGTTTGATTAGTAGTACTCTTGGCAAATGATCTTATGACTCAGTGATCGAGCTCCATAGTGATTTTTGCACACTCCCTTATGTATCTCTCTCATGACTTAGCTAGCCTCGTCGAGAGTGAGACACTTCAAGGGAGATAGGGAATACCTTCTCTAGTATAAATTTCCATCTCTAACCACGTAATAAGTTGTTCGGTGCTGGAGTCATCGTGCCTTCATCTTCTCAGGTGGTAGGGTTCTGTCTTTCAGGTACCTCATCTGGGGGTCAATCCAGTATTCTCAACCTATGTGGTTTGTTGATATCCATCGCATCTTTCACTTGTATGCTCGACTCAAAAAAATTTCAACTAGAACGATTCTGCACCGATTCATCTTGTAAGCTGCAATGAGTCGAGCCAAGGAATTTGTGTTGACATTCTTGAAGCGCGAGATTTGTCTGACCTCGTACTTGGGAAACATAGTGAGCAAAACTTTGACTTTTGGCAAGTAGTTTGGTAGTCGTTGCTCTTTTTTCTGGTATTCTTTGGTTACTTGGTTCACAATCCATTGTGAATCACTAAGAATGATGATATTGTTGATGCCAATCAGCTTGGCCATTCTTAGTCCTGCTAGTAGGACTTCGTATTCAGCTTCGTTGTTGGAGGCATCACAATTGAACAGAAGTGCATACTCAAAACCTTCTTGGTGTGAAATGAGCAACAAGCCTACACCACAGTCTCTAGTGTTCGAGGAGCCATCCACTTAAACTGTTCAGGGTGGCTCTTCCTTGGGGTATGGAATGAGCTCAAACTCGACCTCATGAACTTGGTGCTACAAATCTTCAAGGAATGGGGTCAGTTTTGCTATGAAGTGTGTCATTTCCTGACCTTTCATCTATGTTCTTGGTCTGTAGTGGATGTCATATTCGTTGATTTCAATTGCCTATTTCATGAATCGCCTTGACAGCTTAGAATTTTGCAGGACCTGCCTCAAAATAAAGTTAGTTAACCTGTGGGTACCTCGCTCAACTTTGACTATAGCTTTGCTTGTGTAGTAAACATGTATTGATGACGTTCTCCTTCTTTACTAATGATGAACTTGCAACAGTTTCAGATGCAATAAAGAGAGGAAGAGTTCATCTTCGAAGAGAGACTTAAAGAAGTGGCTCTGAGCTGAGGTATTTCTTCAATTATTTAAAATAGTTCATCTTCGGGCGTACTACTCGTCTCACCTGATGAAGAACACTTTGAGAATGCGTCTGGTTCAATTTTTGCACCTTTAATAACAAAATGTAATACAAAGCTTTACTAGTAGGATTGAAAGTGGTTAAATAAATTGACATCGCCAATCTCTTCATTCTTAGTGATTCACAACTAATTTTAAACCAAGTAACTGAAGAATACCAAACCAAAAAGCAATGAACAGTGACCTACTTGGAAAAATTAAAAGACATGCTCGCCACGTTTACCAAGTGAGAGAACAAACAGGTCCCGCACTCCCAAAATATTAACACATATTTCTTGGCTTGCCTTGCTGCAACTTACAAAACAAACCTGAGTATGACTGTCTAGTTGAAAACCTTCCCTAGCCAAGCATACAAGGTAAAGAGGTGATGAAGGTTGACCAACCCAGCTGGCAAGTTGACCAGACCTTGATGGATCCCCTAATAAGATACCTTAAAGACCAAACCCTACCACTTGAGAAGATAGAAGCTCGGGGACTCTAACTTCAAACAACTCATTATGTATGGAAATTTATACAGCAGAAGGAATTCTCTACCTCTCTTGAAGTGTCTCACTCCCGATGAGGCTGACTATGTCATGAGAGAGATACATAAGAAGTGTGAGGTAATCACTCAAAGTTTGATCACTAAGTTACAAGATCAGTCGCCAATGGTAGTACTAGTTGACCTTGCTGGACGATACCAAATAGTTCATGAAGAGATACAATAAATAACAATTTATAACAGTGTCAAGGTAACCACCTGAGCTATTGACAACCATAATAAGCTGGTGGCCTTTCGCTTAGTCGAGGGCTGGACCTCATCAACCTGCTTCCACAAGGAAGAGGCCAAACAAAACTCAAACTGGTTCCTATGGAATCGAGGTTGAAGTCTTAGCCACTATCACTAAGAAGAAGATAATTGACTTCATCTATAGGGGCATAATTTTTTGCTTTAGGGTGTCGCATATGATTGTCAACAACACTGCGAGACAGTTTGATAATGCTGCCTTCCGATGTTTCTATATCCAGCTCAGTATGAAGTACTTCTACTATTCACCAGCATACCCACAAGCTAATGAGCATGTTGTAGTCAATAAAATCATCATGAGGGAAAACCAAGCTAGAAGACCTTAAGGGTCGTGAAACTCCCCAGTGTATTATGAGCTTAAAGGACAACGATTAGACCTTAATGGGTAAGACTCCTTTCTTTTCATCGTTTGGCTCTGATGTAGTAGCATCAATATTGAGATTGGCCTCCCATCTTCGAAAGTTGAGTAGTTTGACTTACAGAAAAACAAGAATTCTATACAACTCAATCTAGATCTACTAGAAGAGCAATGTGGGATGGCTTAACTACGAGCAATAGAATACAAGAATCATGTCTCTCGATATTACAACACCAATGTTAAAAGAGTGAGTTTTAGAAAAGGCAACTTCGCTGAATACTAAAGACTCAACTATTGGAGCTCTTAGTCCTTGTTACACCTCTACCTTGATGGATAAGAGGGTGCAGTGCAAGCGATTGGAGCTCTTATTCCTTGTTACACCTCTACCTTGATGGATAAGAGGGTGTAGTGCAAGCGAACATTGTCACATATAATGCATGGAAATAATCCAAGTTCATTTACACAGGAACTAGTTTCTTTTAAAAAGATTTGTAATTCGATTGCGTAAAAAATTGGTTTTAGGTTAAAAAAATAGTTGTGAGAGTTTAAAAACTAATACTTAAAACAAAGGAAAAACAGAATATAGAAAACCAACCTCCCTACTACTGTCTTAGCTTTGAATAGAGTCACTGCAACTACCAAGTGTGCCCGCTGCATATACAACCTCGAATGCAAACTAAGTTCTTCTCCTATTCCAAACTGCTTGGAAATATCCCAAAAAGCTAATCATAGGTTCTTCTCTCCATTAGAACAATGATATCTATATAGAAGTATAATATAATTTAAAGAATAAATGGATAATAAATAGTAAAGAATAATTCATTTTGAACACCCACCATACATACTCCTAACTCAGTCAAAAGATTCCTTAAAAGGCTTGGTCATAGGCTTGCCCGAATACTTCATTTTAGATTCTGGATGAAAGATGTACGAGATGCATCTTTATATGGATGTAGACTATCTTTCACAAATGCGGTTGGTGCATCTGGATGTGGAATTACTTTGTTTTTGCTGCAAGACACAAAAAATTTCAATTCTCTCATGCTTGCTTAATTATGTATTCATACGAAATGCACAACGGATTGTGAACACTTTTACCTCAACATATGCATAAAACACACATTTATTGACATTAAAACACCTTAAACCAGCGTAAAATATCTACCTTTTGCTCTTGAAATCAAGGGCTATCAATCCTACATAAGGAAGTTTTATATAGAGTCACCAAAGTGATATGACCATATGCACCTATGCCTTAGTGATAACTCTCCAAAAGAGAGTTATTTTATTAATAATTTGGGTCAATCTATGTGTTAATGTGAGGATTTTTGTCTAAATCACATGCTAAAGTGCGGAATTAAGTGAAAAAAGCTAATTGTCATGCTATATCTCCTCGTGTTACTAACTTTATGCAAAGTTCAGCTTATTTTCCCTTATTTTTGGTGTAATTGTGCACAATATGGAGATGTTGCTAAAGTACAAACGAGACAGAGGAGAATTGTTGGAACTTTGTTATATCATAGCATGCTGTGCTAGAGCATTAGTTTGTGGCCACAAAACTAGACATTGCAATAACTTTTATGCACCCGAATTTTAACCGCATTCGTACAAAGCCTGCGTGTTGACTTAAAAGTAAGGCCCTGTATAAAAGCTTGTATTAACCCGGCCGACAGGACATATCCCAAAGAAGGAATTGTTTTTTAAAGTACTGAAAAGACAGAGGAAGTCGTCCCCATTTTTGGAAGGAAGCTGATGAAAGGAGATGGAGTCGCTGGTTTCTCACTGAGCTAGAGGGCTCTGATCATTTTCCAGTAGTTTTTCACTAAATGGACTGCTGATCTCTTTTACCTATTGTATTATCTTTATTTCTCATGAGCTAAACCTCATTTTCGAGGGGGGGGTGGCATGTTTTGCTTGAATTTTTCCATCTTGTTGATTTTGTTACCCATCATTATCAGTTTGTTAGCTCTTGTATGACTCGAAAAAGTGTATAGGAAGCTTGTTTGACTCTATTTGTGGTCAGTCTACTTTTTTCTATTAGGTTTGTGGATGTTAAGGAATAAGGTTCACCTAATTATGCTTATAAATTGTTTTAATGCTTGAGTATTTAGCAACGGAAGTTGTGAATACTCAATTCTGGGTGTCTTGGAAGGGACCCATGTTAGTTTGAGCATCAGGATGCGATTTCATGCTAGAGCGTCTTCTGTGAGGGAGTAGAAGCATATAGCGATCTCCCTCATTCTCGTCTCATTATTTGTTTCCCCCTTTCTGTTTGTTTGCTAAAGTATTTCTCTACCCCAACATCTTTAGTTTATAGTACTTTCGTCCTTGAGGTATCTCTATTAGTTTTCTTAGTTTTAGCTATATAACCTTTAATTATATTTTGTTTGCATCTTTAGTATTCTTAATCATGCATTTATAGTAATATACCTATTCCCCATGGATTTCTACCTTGTTTGTACTACAATCGACAAGAATATGTACACATTCACTTGCATTCACATAAGTTGATGACACAGCAAACATGCTAGGCAATTTGAAATGATTAAGTGTAAGTGTATGGTAAAAAGGAAAATACGAAATCAATCCAAAATGTGGGTGAATCCTCAAGTACTATACTAAAGACTTCACGCAAGTACAACAACCTAGCCACCAGGATCTACTCTCTGAAATCCAAATTACTCGATCGTGTTTGCAGCCACCACCTTTTGATTTAATAAAACTTAGCACATTTACTTCTTGCAACAGGCAAACAATGGGTACTAGCGTAGGGCTTGTTTTCCAAAATTTCCTAGGCAATTTATTGGCAGTTGTTGGAAGGTAAAAATCGACACGACACATGTACCAATCAACTACGCTTGGGAAGATTAGTTACACTTATTCAGCTTAAAGGAGAAGTCCAACCTACTCCCAGAACCTAGCAGGAGCTAGATAAATGGGAGAATCCCCAAGTTTCCCCTAACCAACTTAAGGGATACTGACCTCAAATTTGACAATCTGTAACCGTCCCAAGCTCTTGTGGAAACGACCCTAACGAACTTGTCACCCCACACTGCCTATAGAAGGGGCACCATTCCTCCACTCAGGTACACTATTCTTTCTGAGACTGACTTACTACGTTCGAACGCTTTCTAACTTGAGCTTTGAAGTGTTTGTTCCTTACGTGCAAGTCTCTCCTCCATAGCTCGTCCAGGTTCATTGGAAGCGATCTTCGAAGGTTGGCAAAATTCAACATCAACAGCGATCAAGATTGCAACTATATCCAACAAAAATTTCTCCCTTGAAAGCAAAGCTTCTTGCAATCTAGGAGGGACTTCGTTGGGCAAGAGTCCTCAGATTTCTATCGCCCAATCATTGAGTCAGATTGTCTACCAGCAGGAAATTTGTCAAACAAAGAAAGAGGAAAACTGTATTGGATACTCAACATTCATGACACTTAACTCTTTCTCCACACGATTTCATACATGCACATAGGAAGATCTTTGAATATAACACGACTCCCACCATAGTCCACGTAGCATTTTCAAGTAAATAAAAGTGGACTCTTTTAGCCTTAAAAAAGAAGAACTTAAATCTATATTTAATAATTCAATATAAAAAATAAAAAATAAAAAAAAGAAAAGAAAAAAGCCTTTTGCTCTAAAAGAAGAAAAAATAGTTTCCATTTGTGTAAAATCTTGGAGAGTTGTTTGTCGTCTTAAAATATTGTTCCCATCCCCAATCCAAAAACGCTACTGAGCTACGGAAACTTTTTTCAAACGCTGAAGAAGAAGAAGAAGATAATTCAGGATCCATCAACTTCCACTTCCATGGATTCTCACTCTCAGATCTTCCTCCAAACCCTCTAGGTTCTCCATTTTCCTCTCTCTGCTCTCTATTTCTTGTCTCGATTCCTCTTTTTTGTCCTTTTTTTCTTCTCCACCTTGTGATTATCTATCTCCCATTGTCCGCGGCGTTTTGCGCCCTTCGATTCTATCGTTTGTTGCTTCTGATTGGCGCGATTCTTCTCCGGCGATGTACTGATTGTGGATCCTCTTCGGTTGTTTCTTCTTTCGCTTCTGCATTTTCTGAGTCGGTTTCTGCGATTCTGGATTTGGATTCCTCTAATGCTGTAATTCTGATTAGTTTCTTTGGTGCTTTGCTTCTCCGTTGCTGGATTTCCAGAGTGGGAGCTTGCTGTGGTGCTGGTGATGGATATGGCGGACTGACACT
>NW_019104585.1:77641-101471 GCF_001995035.1 Momordica charantia
CTGTGACTTGAAGTTGAAATGTGCGCTAAGCTCTGATTATACTGAGGTTCTTACTGGCTTCATGCTTGCTGAGATTCAAATCTGTATTGGTGGGTCTACTCAGCGGGGGGTTTTTTTTTTTAATTTAATTTAATTTAATTTTAATCTTTTCAGCTCCCTCTAACTCTTCACCGTCAATGTTTTATCCGTGTGATCAAGTAGCAGAAGTTTGTGATTTGAGATTCACACTAGTTACGTATTATAATTAAATTTTATACTTTTATTGCATTGTACGTCGTCCATTGAATTTTGTGGAAGCCATAGATCTTTCTGGCAGAAATCATGAGACTCATTGATTAATCACGTTTTTGTCTGATTATATTATTATTTTCTCCGATGTACTGTTGATTGTTGGATGAACGTGATGGCAGGACTCATGTTTGCCTTAGTTGCTTGGCATAACTCAAAATCTTTTTTGTGGTGTGTACTTTTCTTCGTTGATGTCGTTATCTCTACTGCATATTCTAGTTTTGTACTGTGCTATAGCAGATATACTATTTATTTTAACTTTTTACTGTGCCATGGAAAAAATTTCTTGCTTGTGGGAGAAATATTCTGCAGTAACAATTATTATTTAAGGAATGAGTTAAGATCTATCCCCATTTTTACTCATACTTACCCCTGTTTTTTACACGACCGTGATCTAAAGAGAGATTCCCAAGTAATAACATTTCATGTCCAAATCACTAGTAAAGAAAAAAGAAGTGTTGAGGAAAAATCTCCTTTGCAGTGCATTAATGCTCTCAGTATGTGTTATATGTTGTTAATTGTTTTGCAAGCTTGCGTTGTGTCTTGCTTAATGAGCTCCATCTTACCATTTGTTAGTACGATAATATCTCTACTTTTTTCTTCTTCTCCATTTTCAGTCTTTTTCTTGCTGTGTGATAGTGAAATTTCCTTATCGTTATCTGGCATTTTACCTCATTGTACTTGTCAGAAATATTGGAAAGCACCAGTAGTGGTTGCTCTGTCATGAGTCATGGCTCTTCATGGATCTTCTGAAAGATTAATTCTTATCCTATATGTTTAAATAGCTGTGTACCATATTAGAGGACTTTTTAACAGATTGATTGAAAACTTCAGTTTTCATTTCTGATGTGTTTTTGTTTTATTTCAGCTGAGGTTGTGGCAGGATCAGCTGCATGGCTTGGTCGGGGTCTTTCTTGTGTTTGTGCACAGAGAAGAGAAAGTGATGCACGCCCATCATTTGACTTAACTCCTGCACAGGTAACTTTATGCGTTTGGTGGCTGTTAACTTCCATTCCCGTTGAATGGGAAGGAAGGAGCCTTTTCCTCTACTTTATGTTTTAACTATTATTTTAGTTTGAAGTTCTGGGAGGCTGGAGAGTTAGTGGTTTATTTTGCTGTTTGGCTTTTCTAAAGCGCATACCACTTGAATGGAAAATGGAACTTGCTGTCTGTGTTTTGTGGAAGGGAAAAGACAAATAACATTTTGTTTCTTTGTTTTTTTAGTGTTTTTTTTTAAATAAAAAAAGATTATATGCCCATATTTGACGGCCTTTGTTAAAAAATTTTAAATGACTGTCCTTTATGCTCTTTTCTTTGGGCTGTCACATATCCTTTGTGAGTGGTTTGTGAAGAAAAAAGAGGGTCTTACAAAATTAAGAGTAAGGTAATAGGCTATTTTTTCATTGTCTGCGTGATGGGATGGAAAGTGGTCTGATTTTAACTTCTAACTTTAGATACTGAATGAGGTTGGTTGATTTGGGACAAGTTTAGAATAGGGGGAAAAAAAGAGAGAAGGAAGCAGGTATGGGAATAATGAAAATTATAATGTCTATTCATGTTAGGTAGAGAGATATTGCTAGATAGTTCTTGGATGTGTATGAATTTGCACCATGTAGAGATATTAAAGTGTTTGGACGGTAACCATCATGGGTGGCTCATTGGTCCAAAGGGGCTAGGGTAATTAAGAGGGAATGGGTTCAAATTCCATGATGGCCACCTACCTTAGGAATCAGTAATTTCTATGTGTTTCCCGGCACCAAATGTTGGAGGGTCATGCGGTTGTCCCGTGAGATTAGTCGAGGTGCGCGTAAGCTGGCTTGGACACTCACGGATTATAAAAAAAAAAGGTGTTTGGACGGTATATGTTTGATGTAGTCTTTAACAAATAGTAGGGCTGCAACAGTTATATTTCCTTGGTTTCATATTGCTCAGTTTTACTTTGTTTGGCTTTGATTTATGGTGTTGCTCAGTTTTACATGAGCATTCAGTCAATTCTTACACATAACTTCAAGCTCGAAAACAAAATATTGGAAGAAAACAGAAGACTCGATGAACTTTAGAAGACATGCAAACTTTGTTGCTTTGCTGCTTATATACAGTCTTCAAGTGATCATGTCAACCTTCTCTTTCAATCTCTTTGTTAATCACGTACTACATTTGAGAGTTTCTTGGAAACATTCCCCTCTAGATTACTTAAGCTTTTTGCCACGGTGAGGAGTGTTTTAGGCCTAAAAGTTCCAATGGCCTTATTTATAGAAAAGACCGGTAGGTTTCCTTTCCAGACCCAAACTTGTCAATTTTGCATGTTAGAAGTTGGAACTTTCCATGGAGTTCTCAACTTCGTACAAGGTGTTTACTGCCTTCATCACTTCTTTTATCTTAATTTTGCACATACAAAAATAACTCTCGTAGGTGGAAAATTTTCTGCACTTAGACTGCTCTCTCTCTCTGTTTTTTTTTTGACCCTAAAGCCCCTTTTCTTTTCCCGATAAGAAATTAAACACTTTGGCTATACTTTTGACTGCTCATCCATATAACCCTTTTTATGACTTGATAAAATCTAATGAATGATGATGTCCACGACTTTGTTATGAAAGATGCCAAATAAACATTAATTGACCTAATCTTCAATCTCTGTTTTTTTTTCTGGTAAGAAACCAGAAACTTTATAGAAGCCACCAAACAAAAGAGATAACCGTGAGACCATAGAGACAAGATGCTCTATGCGAGAGAGGAGGAATCAAGAAAAAAGCATCCAACCTAATATTTAACCTCTTTCTTTCTCTTATCTCTTCCCTTGAAATTATTGTCATTTTTACCAACCTTTTCTTGTCCTTTTCATTATAAAGTGGCTACAAGTTGATGTATAAGGGGAATGATAAAGTAATGACATTGACAATCACTAATAGGGGTCGACCAATTTTTGGGCAAAAACAATTATGTTAGAGAAGTTTAGAAAATTGTAAATTAGACATCTAAAATGAATGAGACCCAAATCTAAATTAGAACTAATTATAGATTATTTAACTAAATTTCAAAATCAAGGTTTGTGTATCACATTAAGAATGAGTAGAGCACATCAGAATGATTTTGATGTGTGTGAATGATAACACTAGAAGAGGTTCATTAAATCAAGAAAATCATGTTTACAATGAATTTAGTCTTATAACCATAGAAAAATGCATTCTTCTCCTCCTACCTATCCTCCTTTACATTTCTTATTTTCTTCTCTCTCAAACAAATCAGGTATCAACATGCACGTGCAAGAGTGAGTGTTACATTGTGACTTTCTCATTATACTTTCTCTTTCTTTCAGAAAGTTTTCATATACTACTTTCTTAAGTAAGTTTGGTGACAACAAACAAAAGTAAGGTTATTCGAGGACTTCTATATATACACACACACATATTTCCTTCAACACACAAGTAGTCTATAGGCAGCCCTTTTCTATGTAAGAGAAATTATGATCAATCTCATATATTCTAGCCAAAACGTAGATAGACTCATCAAATTTGTATGCACTCAAATCAATAGTTTGATTCAATTCTCAAATGTTCATAGTTCAAAAGTGATAAAAAAAAGTAATGCAATACAATATGTGTATATATATATTTTTTGATAAGAAACAAAGAATACAATATTATATGATGTAAGACAGTGGACTAAACTTCTCAACCTTAAAAGCAGAGCATAAAATTAGATCAGAATTGAGTTTCACTTGCATGAAAACACATGGAAGTTATTTTATACTTTTGATGCACTTTCCAATGCATTTGTTAAACTCTTGAGCATTGTGTCATGGAATAGTTTCTTTTGGTTGGTTTCTTGGTGGTATTTTTCTTTTCTGATTTTTTATTCCAACCATTTTTCTTTCAATTTTGTGCAAATGTATCACATTTTTAGTGCACTTGTACTGAATATGTTCAATATTTTCACAAAAGAAGCATAAAGGGAGTTTTCTTATATTGAACTTCTCGTCTTCCTCCATTTTATGCTTTCAGACTGAGCTGTTAAAATTAAAAGTTTTAATATTTATACTGTGGACGTATTTTCATAAGTGGTAGGTAGAATATCCCATGCTTCCTTGCTCGTCTTGAGAGATGCATTTGAATTGTTTAGGTGAGATAGCATCAAAATGGCATTGCGACTCTGTATTTTGATTGATCTAGTATGGTCTTTGTTGGTTCACTTGTTTCCTTTATTTATTTATTTCTCCATTTACAAGTGATGAGTCCATTTCTCTTCAACAATATGCACTCTCTCATCAAGTAACTCTAAATAAATAATAAAAAATAGAAAAAATAATCTCAGAATAAACTATGTAGATATTACTAAAATCTTCTATAATCAAAGACCTAAGAAGCCAGAGAATGGACTCTGTCCTCATCTTCCATTGTATCATCATCCTTGCTTTAAAAATATTTCTCACTCTCTTTCTTCTCGTACTAAACATAATTGCTACCATCAAGTTTGTATGGTGGTGTTGGACTTGCTCTTTAATCATGTGCCTCCGATCATTTGAACATTAAGTTCACAGCATGCTTCAAAATCTCAAGCCAGATCTTAGGCTTCAATACCAGTTTCCCCAAATTGTGCGACAAAATGGATCACCCATAAGAGGATGATCAATATGCTCCGAAATCTGACGCTAAATATATCTTTTTGGGTTAAATTATTCATGTAGGTATTGATATTCCTATGAGCTACCATACTAGAACACTAGAACATTTATACTCTACAGTGTGTATTTCTGGAGTTGCACCAATACTCTGGACCTCTTTTTTATTTTGGTGCCTTCTCTAGTTGGTTAATTATTAGATTGTTGTTGCATTGCTGGATAAACCTTTTGATTAAGTAGGATGGACAATTGCCAAAAGACTAACATACTTCTTTCTTGTTGAAAAGTGAAAATGCTTTATGAATAATTGGAAGGGGTATTATTGCTGCCATGTGCCATGTAGTTGATAACCTTGATCCTTTTTAAGTCAGCTCTATTGTGCTTTTTTTGCCCTTCTGTGTGCGTGAGAGAGAGAGAGAGGGGGCAGGAAGGCATGCTATCTTGATTTCTTGGGTTTATCGTGCTATTTCTTTTCTAGACAATCTGGAAGACGAAGACTCCCACAAATGTTAGATTCCGTGTTTGTCTTATAGCAAACAGAAGGATTAATTATTTCGATCTTGTCTTTGCATATGCCACTCTGTGATGTGTTGAAAAGATTTTTGAATATTGAGAAGTGATTAGTTACATTTTTCTTATCCTCAGAGGAAATTATTTGTCAAGTAAGGGATGCTTTGCATCTCAAGGACTTTTGGTTGAATGTAATGAGAAGACTTTTGGTATTTGCTTCATTGTGAGGCATAGGGTTCAGTTTAGTTTAATACTTCACAATTTTGAGCCTCGGCTTCTTTGGTTTTGAGGAATATCCTTCTATTTTTGGTTGTCAATATATCTGTTTCATATGATCTCTCTTTTTTTCTTTAGGGCTTCTTAGGTTTTCTGCCACTTCTGCAGGATTCCTTTGCAATTCCATTTTTCTAGAATAAAATGAAAAGACTATAGTGTTTATTATCTGTTTTAAGTCAGAACCAGTATCTCAAAATCACTGCATGTATTGGCTTTTCTACTAGGAGGAGTGCTTGCAGAGGCTGCAGAGCCGCATAGATATTGCCTATGATAGTTCAGTCCCGGAGCATCAGGTTTGTTTTCTGACTAACGTTTTTGTCCTTTATGATATAAAATATGGGGAGATTCTGTCGCTCTCTCTCTGTCTGGTGGAGATAGAACCTGAGGCTATTTTTATTCAGTTTTGCTCCTTTATGAAGATTTGTATTTTTAATAGGAAGCTCTAAAGGCTCTATGGAACGTGGCCTTCCCAGAGGAAGAACTTCGTGGTTTGATATCTGAGCAGTGGAAGGAAATGGGCTGGCAAGGAAAGGATCCGTCAACAGATTTTAGGTTATTCAAATTTACATTGTTGCTTCGTACTTGATGTCTATAGCTCTTACATTTTCCTGTCAAACTTATTCCTGTGTTAACTCTTATTAATTTGAGTCTTTATCTGCTAGGGGTGGTGGTTTCATTTCATTGGAGAACTTGTTGTTCTTTGCTAGGAATTTCCCGGTATGCAACTTTTTCTTCCCTTGCTCCCAACTCATTGGAGTTCTTGACTTAGTTTCCTTTGGGAAAAAAGAACTTAGAGACAAAGTTAGTAAATGGGAACAGAACATACTGATTTTGACGAGGAAACTAGACTATTACTTCATGTGTGTATGAATGTGAGTGTGTATTCAACAGAAAAAAATGAAGAATATTACAGTTTGGACAGTTTAGCTCGGCCGAACGCATTTATGCTTCCATTTGCTGTTCTTTTTCCCTAAAGTTTCTTGATATTCATTACAGAGGTCTTTCCAGGATCTCCTCCGTAAGCAGGAAGGAGATCGATCTTTATGGGAATACCCATTTGCTGTAGCTGGGGTGAACATCACATTCATGCTTATTCAAATGCTTGATCTTGAAGCAGGTTTGCTGTCTCTATCAATCAATATATTTTTGCTGAGGAACAATAGAAATTTAATGGACAACTGTAATGGGATTGACTATTGTTTTTAGCCTTCCCCATGAGCGAGTTGAGATTTTCGTTACTCGACTGAGAATATATAATTTTGTTTTTCTTATAGCTTCACTTTTTAAAACTGCCCTGCCCTGCATAACACTGAAAACTTCCTGAACATGAGAGCATAGTGTTTTTTATGTGATTCCAGGATCTAATTGTAGACTCTCTATACTGGGTGTTTGGGTGAAGGTTTGCGATTAGATGTTGAGCCTCCTATGTTTGCCCCATGGATTTGTCAAGCTGGAGTTTGTTGGACAAACCCATGAGTTCCGACAGGACCCTAAACCTACTCCCCCAAATTCACTCCACAACGTAGATTCCTAAACCCAGATTTTCTAATTGTAACAGAAACACAGGTTTCTTAAAAGCTTCTAGTAGTCGATAAGGGCCAATAAAAATAGTAAATGGTAGAGGGAATGACTTCAAACCATAATAACCACCTACGTAGGACTTAATATCCCATGAATTACCTTGGGAACTAAATGTAGCAGAGTCAGGCGGTATAGTTAAGATGGGTGGAAGTTGGTCCAATCACACACGGATATTAAAAAAAGAAAAAAGAAATAGGCTTTGTAAACTAGGCCGTGAAAAATAGGGTTCCATTATTTGCAATTCTAGGGTCGATATGCTAGCTTGTGGGAGTGTGGCAGTTCTTATCAACTAATGGCATGAAATGATATTTGCAGTCAAGCCACGGACTCTTGTGGGAGCAACTTTTTTGAAATTTCTTTCAGGTAATGTTCAGCCAATTTATTGAGTATTTCACGAAAATAGTATATGAGAACCATGCTTGCTAAGTGATAATTTCTCCCTGCTTTCGATTTCTCACAAACTTGCGTAACTGTTGTTATGGGAAATCTCTTTCTAAATTTGCTAATCCAAGTTCTGCCTTTTTACTGACAGAAAACGATTCGGCATTTGACCTACTCTATTGCATCACGTTCAAACTAATGGATCATGAATGGCTCGCCATGCACGCATCATACATGGACTTCAATGTACGTAATCTTCAACTTCAATCTTCCTTGAAATTGTCGAATTTGAATCGATCCGATCTACCTGCTGTTCGATAAATGCAATCTTCCCCAGCTTTTGTGGGCCGAGATTTAATTTCTTCCCCTCTCTTTACAGACGGTAATGAAAGCGACACGACGCCAGCTGGAAAAAGAGCTCCTGATCGAGGACATTTCAAGACTAGAGGAACTGCCCTCATACGGCCTTCTCAATCGATAGCTCGTTCACGCTCACCAACCACACAACTCATTTTCTAATGGAAGGAAAGCAAGTTTACCGGGTATCGTCTTCGATAGCTTTTAACTAGTTAGTGTTTTTGTACATGATTATTCTGCTCTTCTAATTTTCCACTGGCTTGCTCTTTTGCTCTCCTTGGCTAGTAGTATATCCACATCCATTCCACTTCGATTCTTACAGAGAGAAGCCTTTCCCACTTCTTTCACTTTTTTTTTTCTCGGAATTTGAGGTTGAGACTTCTTTGCAATTAAGTTTGATGGATGAGCTGTTAATTTCTTACTCTGCATACAAAGATTTCCTCCGATGAACTTGCGAATGTGAAACTTCATAATGATTTTTTTTTTGTTTGTTTTGTTTTTTTTGCATCTGAAATTTGAGATTAATACATGCGAAGAATGTTCCATTCTTGGATTACTTTCCATGGTTTGATCAACTCTTAAATGGAGAAAAAGGAGGAATAAAGTTGTTACCGATCTCGTTCTTATGGCTGTTCGTTATCTCCATGCTATGCTCGACAATAATGCATGTCTATGTTGATATAATTGATAAGGAATTATACTTATAGATTTGATGGGGAAAATGAAAGAACTAAAGTAAGTAGGGCTACACTTGCAATGGAACATAAAAGTCGTTTTATTGTTTTACTATAACCGAACATGGGATAACTTTTCATACCGCGATCTTATGGATAGAATTGTGTGAGGTTATTATTTATGAGGAGTATTAATAGAGAGTAGACATATATAATATATATATATATATATATATATATATATATACATATATATATTTTGTGTTTCAAGTTCAGGTATGAGTGCACTTTTTATAATATTTTTTCGTGCAAGAAATGATGGAAAAGTCTTTACATAAATTTCTGAGAGGGTAAATCAATCATGTCTGTTGAATTCGACTGTTTTATTGAATTCTGGATTTTCTAATATCTATCATTAAAAATTTCATGCATTTAGAGAATTGAGAAAATTACTGAATCTCTATTTGTTGTTATTCTGAAAATTTGTTAGAATTTTTTTAAAAAAATTTATTTTAATAGGAAATTTCATGTGTTTATGGAGTTTATATAAATTCATTAAGAAAATACTACTTTTTCTCAATTATGAAAAATGACATTTTTATTTTTATAATAATTTTTATGTATTTAAGAATTTTAAAAAACATCACAAAAGAAATTACTCTTAAAATTTTTTTAGTTTAAATTTTTAAAAATAAAGATGACGACAATAAAATTTTATGAAATTAATTTTACGCTATTTGCAAAATTTCAAGAAAGATTCACGAGACACTACTCAAATCTCAACGTTTCTTCTTCTTCTTTTCTTTTTTTTTTTCTTTTTTTAAAAAATTAATTANAAAATTAATTAATTATTTTAATTTTATTCATCACACAAATTTATTTTCAATTTTAGAAAGTACAGTAGTTGGTTTTCAATTTTCACTTTTTTATTTAGAAATTTGGATACGTGGATATGAATTTATGGAATATAAAAAGAAACGCATAATATTATGCTTTCAAATTCCCAAAATAAATAAATAAATTAGTTCATTTATATCAAAAATAAAAATTACAAAATTCAAATTCATACAAAATAACAGAATCAATATGTTTAAACAAAGTAAACATGCTATGCATTTAATATAAGAATCGAATCAAATAAACGATTAATTAAAATTAGAAATATCGATACAAATATTGACAGCAATAAATCTCATGAAATCATAGGAAAGTTACAAAGGATCAAAACTCTTTGAAAATGCCACCAATAATTTACAACATAAAATTTAGCAATTGAAAAAAAAAATAACAATAGAAATTTCAAACCGTCTAGTGAATTTGGATCATAGACCGACCACCCATGGGTAGGCGAGGAAGAAGTGAAAGTGCCCCTACCGCCTAGACCGATCGGCCTCTCCTTGTTTCTGTACTCTCTGTCTTCGAGAAAAATCAACCCCTGCGTGAGGAAACTTGTAGAGAAAGGAAAGAGAGAATTTAGAGGAAGACTGAGAGTTGGAGATATGGTAAAAAAAATGCTTGGAAGAGAGAAAAAAGGTTATGTAGAATGAGGAGAGAACGAGAGAAAAAAGGAAAATTGGAGAGATTTAAGTGAAATATCGTTTTAAAAAATATTTTTGAAATTTGAATTTATTATTTCAAATTCCCAATTCTCAGCTGAAGGAAAATGAGTCATTGTTGTCCACACCAAGAAAGGATATACAAGGTATATCTCAGATGTTCTTTACGTTCTTGGCATAACCCAAAATCTGTTAAGTGTTGGTAAGCTACTTCAGAAAGGATATGCAGTCAATTTTGATGATGGCAAGTGCATTATTCTGGACAAGAAAAATGATCAGATAGTAGCAAAGGTTGATATGTCTGTCACCAAAGTCTTTCCGCTCCTGATGCCGCTGGAAGAAAACTTTTCTCTCAAGAGCGAAGGTCCAGATATTTCCTACCTATGGCATTTGAGGTATGGTCATCTTTACTGCAAAGGTCTTCTTACACTAAAACAAAAAAATATGGTGATTGGCCTACCCAAAATCGAAGATAATGGAAAGGTATGTGAATGTTGCATTTATGGGAAAATCCATAGACTTCCTTTCCCTAAAACTTCATGGAGGGCTAAATCTCCACTAGAGTTGGTGCATGCAGATATATGTGGTCCTACAAGAACTCCAACTCTCACTAACAAAAGATATTTCATTTTATTTGTCGACGATTTTACAAGAATAATGTGGATTTATTTCCTTAATGAAAAATCAGAGGCTTTTGCTACTTTTCTTCAATTTAAAGCTCTTGCAGAAAACCAAAGTGGCAAAAAGATCAAAACTTTGAGAACAGATCGAGGAGGTGAGTTCATCTACAAGCCATTCATGGACTATTGCAAGGAGAATGGCATAATGAGACAATTAACAGTTCGACACAGTCCACAACAAAATGGCGTTGTTGAAAGAAAGAATCGAACCATTGTGGAAATGACACGGAGCATGTTGAAAGCTAAAGGACTCCCAAATAATTTGTGGGCAGAAGCTGTCAATACAGCTGTCTATATCCTCAATCGGTGTCCTACCAAAGCAGTAGGAGACAAAACTCCTTTCGAAGCATGGAATAAGAGGAAACCTGTTGTTCACCACTTCAAAGTTTTTGGCTGCCTAGCTTATTCTCTAGTTCCTTCCCGAGAAAGAGAAAAGTTCGATAAAAAAGGAGCTAAATACTTATTCATCGGCTATAGTGATGAATCAAAGGGATATCAATTGCTAGAGCCAGAGACGAAGAAATTGTTGATATCAAGAGTAATATTTGATGAAATGGCCACATGGGATTTTGAGAATAATGGTTCTCAACCTTCTCAACAGTACGAAGATATTCAAGAGCTTGATAGCCATCAAGACTCTCAAAATTTGAGCTCACCAAGAAGTTCTCCTTCAACTCCTACGAGATCGTCAATTGAAGCTACTTCAAATCAAGAAAGCTCAGAATCTCCCTCAAGAAGAATGCGTTCTTTACAAGATATTTATGCTTCAAGTGAACATTTTGCAATGTTTGCTTGTGAGCCACAAAATTTTGATGAGGCAGCAAAAGAAGAAGTTTGGATCAAATCTATGGATGAAGAAATGGCCAGCATGGAAAGAAATAAGACATGGAAGCTTCAAGACTTGCCACCAGGAAAAGAAGCGATTGGCTTAAAATGGGTCTTTAAGACCAAATTTAAAGAAGATGGTTCTATTCAGAAGCACAAAGCTCGTCTAGTGGCAAAAGGCTATTCCCAATAGCCTGGTGTCGACTTTAACGAGACTTTTGCACCAGTAGCTCGCATGGAGACAATAAGAACTGTTCTTGCTTTAGCAGACAGTTATAATTGAATGTGTTTCAATTGGATGTCAAATCTGCTTTCTTAAATGGCGAGCTAGAAGAAGAAGTATACGTAGAGCAGCCACAAGGATACATTGTTCATGGAAAGGAGGAGAAAGTTTATCGACTCCATAAGGCCTTGTACTGATTAAAGCAAGCGCCTCGTGCATGGAACAGCAAAATCGATGGATATTTTTGCCATAATGGATTTCAGAAAAGCCCCAGTGAATCATCTCTCTATGTGAAGAAGTAAGGTACGAATTTTCTTGTTGTTTGCTTATATGTTGATGATCTAATATATTTTGGGACTAACTCAGAAATTCTGGAAGAATTTAAGCAAAGTATGATGAAGAATTTTGAAATGACTGATTTGGGTCTCATGAAATATTTTCTTGGAATTCAAGTAAAGCAACATCAAGGTGAGATTTTTCTTCCTTGCAAAAAATACATAGATGATTTACTCAAGAAATTTCATATGAGCAATTGCAATCCTGCTGTGACTCCCATGGCACCCAATGAGAAGTTATGTTCCGAACATAAATCTGGTAAAGCAAATCCACAGACTTTTCGAAGTCTGGTTGGTTCATTAATCTATCTTACTAATACCAGGCTAGATATTATGCATTCTGTTAGTATTATTTCAAGGTACATGAATGATCCAAGCAAATATCATTATGTTGCTGCAAAAAGAGTTTTGAGATATTTACAGGGTACCAAAAGTCATGGGCTGCAAGCTCGTTGGCTACACTGACAGTGATTGGGCAGGTTCTCTTGATGATCGAAAGAGCACATCAGGATATGTGTTTTGTTTAGGATCTAATGCAATATCTTGGAGTTCGAAAAAGCAACAAACTGTAGCTTTGTCTTTCGCTGAAGCAGAATATACAGCCGCAACTGAAGCAACTTGTGAAGCTGTTTGGCTAAGGAGAATCCTCAAAGATATTCAAATGGAGCAGGTGATGCCGACAAAAATCTTTTGAGATAATATGTCAACAATTGCAATGACCAAAAATCCTGTCTTTCATGCTCGGTCCAAGTATATTGAGCTACGTCATCACTATATCAGAGATTTGGTAAACAAAGAAGAAATATTTTTGGACTTCATCAACACCAATGATCAACCCGCAGATAGTTCACCAAATCTGTCACGACTGAGAAGTTCGAGAAGTTCAAGAAGTTTTTGAAAATTACAAATTAAGAGGGGTGTTGAAAAATAGTAATTTGTCATTTTCAAATATGCTAGAAACTTCTAGAGTTATCGACACAAATAGTTATCTATAGATTTATCTAGAAGTTTGTAAATAAATATGTAAATAAAACACTCTAGAATCGTCTAGCTTTTTTCCTAGGTTCCAAGGAATTTTAGAGAATTCCTTTGGATAAGAATAAATTAATATGTATCTAGAGAACTCCTTAACTCTCTAGAATTCTCCGTAGGGATTTTCAGTGGAGCCCAGAAGGAGATGAGAATGAGGGCACCAGCGACGAGACACAAAAAAGGAGAATGAGAGGGATCAGTGATACGAATACGACATCGGAGCATTGTTCCGATCAGGCAGCGGCGGTAGGAGATGGGCGGGATTACAATTTGGAAAAGAATCAATCAACGGTGCCTCATACATTGAGCATTAATAAGGAAAATCAAATAGGGAAAGAATTTTCAAAGATTTCAACGCCCGATGCCTCAATGACGGAACGACTAAAAAGAGGTAAATCTGCATTAAATTCTGATTTGGTGGGACCAAAGGAGGGATTGGAGTCAATAAAGGAATTGAAGGAAAAGATTATATTGGGAGGAAAGAGAAATGAGATGGCTGATGGTTGTGGAAGAATTCAGAATGATTCTGCTAAGATGGAAACTGGGATATCAAAGGTGGAAGCAGGAAATTTGAATCATGCCAAAATCCAAAAAACTTGGAAGCGCCAAATACGTAAAGAACAAATTAACAAAGATGGTTTAGAGCCAGATGGAAAAAAAGATTAAGGAAATGGGGGGAGCAAGCATCAATTGGAGGAATTTGAACTACCTCTGTCTGGAAAGAAGCATGGGCTAGACCGGGAACATACGGAAACACATAAGAAAGTGTGTGGGGAAGGACTACAACAAAAACTTGAGCAAACGGTGGAGGCTGCTGGACAGTCCCGCCGAGCCCAATGAAAATCTTGAGTTGGAATGTTCGGGGGTTGGGGAATCCCCGAACATTGAGAGCGCTACGTCATCTAGTGCGTAGCCATAACCCCATTTGGTTTTTCTAATGGAAACCAGATGTAGACTTCAAAATGATCAAAAGGTTCAGGCAGAATTGAATTTTGATTGTTGTTTATGTGTTCCAAGTGTTGGCAGTAGTGGGGGTTGATGTTACTTTGGCATAGTGAGTTGGATGTTCGAATTCTGTCTTTCTCACAAGGACACATTGATGCGGTGATTAAGGAAGATAGGTACAATTGGCGATTTTCAGGTATATATAGACAACCGAGTTAGGAGAAACGTCGGGAAACGTGGGACCTTATTGGGCGTCTTCACATTATCTCTGATCTTCCTTGGATTTTAGGAGGAGACTTTAATGAGATTCTTTATGATTCCGAGAAACTTGGGGGGGTTCCGAGGCGTTAGAGTCTAATGCAGGATTTTAAGGACATTGTGGATTTATGTGGGCTTATGGATCTGGGGTTCGTTGGGGATGTTTTCACTTGGTGCGATGGGCACTCTTCGACCAACCCATTTGGGAGAGATTGAATTGTTTTTTAATAAATGTGGCGATGTCTCAGATACAGGCTTCGTTGGACATTCGTCACTTGGATTTCTTAGCTTCGGATCATAGGCCAATTTTAGCTGACTGGTTGGGTGTTGGTGTGATCAATGAGAAGAAAAGAAAGGGGGTAGACCTCGTCGGTTTGAGGACATTTGGCTCTCTTTTGGAGAATGTAAGGATATCATCAAAAGAGTATGGAGTGAGCAGAGGGATAGCAGTGGGTCAGATTTCCATAGAAAGATCAATTCTTGTCTCGTTGAACTGTTAGTTTGGAATAAGAGGAGGTTGGGCGGATCTCTTAGGGTGACAATAGCAAGAAAAGAGGCTGAGATTCTGAAGTTGTCCTGTCACAGTGGTAGCGATTGGAGAAATAGTCTTTGGCAAGCTGAACGTGATCTAGAAAGGCTGATAGAGGAGGACGAGATGTATTGGAGACAACGATCCAGGGAGACTGGCTACTGAAGGGCGATAGGAATACGAAATGGTTTCATCTGAGAGCCAGTCAAAGGAAGAAGTCTAATAGAATAAGGGGGTTCTATGATGAGTCAGACAATTGGTGCAGTCAGGAGGAAGATGTTGAAATGATTGCCTATTCTTATTTCACTCAGATCTTCTTGTCGAGCAATCCTAGTTCCCAAGATATGGGACCAGTTTTGGACTCCATCTCGCCGAAGCTTTCGGAGGAGCAGAACATGTGGCCATCGAGGTTTTCACAGAGGAGGAGGTGCGGAAGGTGGTTCAAGAAATGTCGCCGTCTAAAGCCCCAGGTCCTGACGGGGTTCAAGCTTCCTTTTACCAAACCTACTGGGATATTGTGGGAGAGGAAACTATAACATCCGCCTTAACATCCTTAATGGTTCTGCGAATGTGGGTCGGTTAAACAAAACGTTCATTGTTCTTATCCCAAAGAAGAAGGAGTCGACAAGAATGACGGATTTCAGGCCTATAAGTCTATGCAATGTTATTTACAAGATAATCTCGAAAGTGTTGTCGAATAGGCTAAAGAGGGTTTTGGATGAGTTAATTTCCCCTATGCAATCGGCTTTTGTCTCGGGTAGGTTAATATCCGATAAAGCCATTATAGGTTTTGAGTGTATTCATTCCCTTCAAGGCAAAACAAAGGGGAAGTTAGGGGTTGTGGCGCTAATGCTTGATACGTCCAAAGCTTATGACCGAGTTGAGTGGAGTTATATGAGATTGGTTATGGCCAAGCTGGGGTTCAGCTCCAGGTGGATTGAGTTAATTATGAATTGTGTGGAAACAGTGAATTTTTCGGTCCTTATCAATGGGAGCCCGGGCCCTTCGTTCAAGCCTAGCAGAGGACTTCGTCAGGGAGACCCCTTATCCCCTTATCTTTTTCTATTATGTTCTGAAGATTTTTCTGCTCTTTTTGCACGAGAAGAAGAGAAAAACAACTTGTATGATTTTTGTATTAATAAATATTGCCCCTCTATAACGCATTTATTTTTTTGCAGAGGACAACTTAATTTTTTTTGGCGCAACTCCAAAAGCCTGTCAGACTGTTAAAGAGGTGTTAAAGTTCTATGAGAAGGCTTCGGGGCAAACAATAAACCTGGAAAAGTCCTTGTTCATGACAAGTAGAAACACAAGTCACGATATGATTGAGGTCATTAAGAGCGTCGAATTTAGTATTCATCGCAGTTGGGACAATATCTTGGCCTTCCATCGCAGATTAGCAGAAGTCAGTGTGCAGTATTCAGCTCCTTGGTTGAAAGAGTGTGGAAGAAACTTCAAGGATGGAAAGGGAAAGGGAAGCTCTTCTCGTTGGGCGGCAAGGAGGTTCTAATTAAGGCGGTAGCTCAGGCTATCCCCAACTACACCTTGAGCTGTTTTAAGTTGCCGGTTACAATTTGTAATGAACTACATCAAATTTATAACCAGTTTTGGTGGGGATCGACCTCTGAGAATAGGAAAATTCACTGGCAAAGTTGGAAGCGTGTAAAGACTCGAATTTCTGATACGTTTAACGAAGTAACGACCCTATAACACTTACTGAACCCTCCTATTTAAGGTAACGAAAAATGTAATGTTCTCTTAAGTTTTTTCTCAGTGAAAATTGCTTATCAGTTGGGTTTGCAAAGGGAAGTAATCTTGTCGGCTTCCTCTTCAAATTCAAACTTGCAATCCGAGCGTTGGAAGCGGTTCTGGAAGACAAGAATAACCCGTAAAATAAAGATAGTTTGTTGGAAAATAGTGCAGGATCTTCTACCCCTTAAAACCAATTTGTTGCTAAGGGAATTAAAACTAATGCGAATTGTGTTTTTTCCAGGAATCATGTAGAGACCGTGACTCACTTATTTTGGGAGTGCAAGGTATCAAAACGGCTTTGGGATCATTATATGCATTTTGATGGGGGGCTGTTTTCTTGTGACAGGAGGACTTGATCGAGTAAAGACTACTGGGATTGGATGCTTGATAAGGCTAAGGACGAGGAGCTAGAGATGATTATGATCGGGTCGTGGATTATTTGGAACCATAGAAACAATATGGTCTTCTGGAGCGAGCAACCTAGTTATCTCACATTGATACAGCAAGTTTTGAAAGGCCATCTCAGAACATATCAACAAGATCCAGATAGATTCTCAATCGGGCAGATCGAATAGGAAATTCAAAGTCAAAACGAAATGGGTTTCCCCTCCTCTTCATACCTGGACTCTCAATACCGACGCCTCTTGGTCGGAATCTCTTCAACGGGGCGGTTTGGGGTGGGTGCTCCGCAACTGGGACAGAGAAGTCATCCGAGTCGGTAATCGTTTTGTGGATTTTTGCAGTAGTATGAATTTAATCAAAGCAAACGCGATTTTGGAGGGGATGCATTGTCTGAAATTTGGCGTGTCCTTCCCAATATGTGTGGAGACATATTCGGAGGTTGTTGCAAATTTGCTGAATGAGGTGGGCGAAGATCTCACGGAAGTTGGAGGAGTTGTTGAGGAAATCCTAAAATTGAGGGATTGTAGTGGGGTTACGTGTTTTGTGAAAGTGAATAGAGAGGCTAATCACTGTACACATTCACTTGCTAAGAGGGTTGCTAGATCTTTGGAGAGGGAGAGTTGGAACGATTGTATCCCTAATTGGACCAATCAGGATTTACTTTGATTTAATGAAGTATTCATTCTAAAAAAAAAAAGAAAGACTAAGATACTTCTTACCCTCCGACCAAAAGGTCATTTGAATCTTCATCCTCATTTGCAACCTGAGTATAACTTAACTGGTTAAAATACCTATATTTGATCCATCCCCACCTATTCTACGAGAAAAAAAAACATCTCCCATTCATTTTGATAGAAGTCAAGCTTGCATAACACTCAAAATTAATCATTGAATAAATTCCCAAGAACTTGTATTTCTTTCAAATCTCATTAATTTTTGTATCAGAAGCACAACTCTATTTTATAATTCATTTAATAGAGGAGAATATATGTTTTTACCGATTCTTAAGCCAATCAAAAAAAGTACAATTTGTTCACTTATTCAAGTTTTAAAGTAGAGACTGAACACTTTTGCAAATTTAAACTAAAGATTGCAACTTTTATTAAGTTTAACATCCAATATGATATAATTATAAAACTTCTTCTACACCCAACTAAGTTGGGATAAATTTTGATATTTTCCCCCACAATTTTGTTAAGTTGGCAGCTTCTTTATATGAGAAATTTAGCAACTTTAATAATTAAAAACAAAAAAATCTTAATTTTAGATTTAACTACTTTGAAAATTGTTGCAACTAAAAAAAAAACCAATGTATGTACTTTCCACTTTTACAAGTCAAAAGAGAGAAAAAACACATTCACCAATTGATTAGGCAACATAACATATGAATTTCACAGTCACAGAGAGCAAATCAGAGTTTCCAACATTTTACAGAGAAATGAAAGGGACAAAGAATCAGTTCTCCGGCGAGCTCGGAAGTGGCTCGATACGATCAAATATATCTGCAGGGAACTCGCTGAAGAAACTTTCTGGGTTGTCTACTTTCTCCCTTTCAACATCATGGCTCGGGCAGCATCCGATCGGTTCGAAGAACGGCTGCCCAAGTGGAAACTGAACTTCATTTTCCAGTGGAGAAACATCCAAAGGTTCGAGAAAATCATCGAAGAAACCGGGACCGTGGAGTCTTTGAGACAAGAAAGTTGAATCATCATCAAGTGGCTGCGTGTGTAGGGTTGAAGAGAACTCGGTTTGTGGTTCGGATTTGATTGTCTGAAACGGGGTGAATTCAGGTTGAAGAAAGTTTGTGCCAAAACCAAGGAATTTGGAACTGTAAGGATCAGGCCACGGGCAGAATATATTAACAGGTGCAGCATTCTCCGCGCAGCAGGACGACGAGCACGACATCGGCCTCGAGGATGACTCCCCCTCTGATGCAGAGCTCAGCTTCTGTACCTTTAAAAAGTAGGAGACAACATTTATAGAAATGGAACAAATCTCCATAATCCTAAAGCAACTTGAACAAAAACAATATTGTTAGCAAACTGGCATGGGAAAACAGGGGCCGCTCATGAACCAAGCATCTCGATTTCGACCAATTTTCAAACAGATCTAGAAGCATCGGCTCGCATCTTAATCGAAACTACAAGTCCCAAAGTTTGGAGAACACTAAAACCAACTTCAAAACGTCACAAAGTATTGATTCAGGCCAAGGAAATACCTCCATAGAGGGAGCATTGGAATCAACTGGCTTTTCCTTTTTGGTGCTTCTCTGCAATTTGGATGGAGTAGTTGACGACTGCAGAAGCCTAGCCAGTCTCTTCTGCCTACTACTCCAAAAATTCTTCACGTCGTTATCGGTCCGGCCCGGCAAGTAAGTCGCTATCTTTGCCCATTTGTTCCCGAACCGCGCCTGCAATTCGATCACCACCCGCTCCTCCTCCGCCGTGAACTTGCACCCACTTGCCAGAGATGAGAGGAAAACAGAAAAACCGAACCACATAAACTCACAGCAGCATAGTCAAGAAAACACTCTCTCAGGCATTTTCACAAACAGTTTGCAGGCACAAACAGACTCGAAGACAAACCACCAACAGGGGCGGAAAACAAACAACAAAAAACGAACAGCAACTCCTCAATCATTCAAAAACACGTTCAAATTCAGAAACGCCGAAACAAAACAGGAAGGCAATTAATGGCGATGGAGGAGGAATTACTTACTTTTTCAAGTTGGGTCTGAGTTTGTTGACCCAACGAAGACGGCAGGACTTGCCAGTCCTCTGAAGAAGGCCTTTGGATCGAATGGAGCTCCAGTCTCTGGGGCCGAATCGCTTCACATGGTTCAGTAAAACTTCGTCTTCCTCCAGTTTCCATGGCCCTTTTCTTATGACTTCTTCCTCCGAAACCCTCTCTTCCATTGGATTTTCCACTCAATTTCTCTCACTTCATCTTCCAAATGCACAAGTTTCTCTCGCAGATTTATGATCCAACCCTCTCTTTTTTCCTCTGTTTTTTATTACATTTTGTGAGGCTATGTGGCGGTTGCGACGGTTATCGCCCACTTCTCCACGATTTCTAATTTTTATTTTTGAATATTTTTTTCTTTCTTTGCTCCCTCTCTCACACGCACTTAAATTTTATTATTAGCTTAATGGTTTTCGAAATAGATGTTTCAATGGATATTTCAGAAAAATCATAAAATTAAGAAATTTTGAACAAGTTATTTAAATTAACAAATCAGATTTAACTATTATGTATTAGTGATATTTCATTTATATTCTTTTATATGTCGTTATTTTTTCTTAATAATAGAAATATTGATTCATCCTTTATATCAATGTTGAATTATGGACATATGAAAATGTTGATGTATTAGATGAAAATTTAATACTATAATTGAAAATAATAGAGGTGTTTATGGGTTGAGTTTGGTTGGGTTGAGGTACTTCTTAGTTCCGATCCAATTATTCAGGTTTAAAATTCTTTTATATTTAGTTTAGAAATATTATCAGTCTCATGGATTGGTTTTTTTAGTTAAAAAAATAACTCATGAATTTAAAAGGTTTAAAATTCTTAATTTAGTTTGGAACAAGGCTTCGAAACTGATACAATTGGTTATTTTAGAAAAATTACCCCTTTAGTTCCTTAATTTGTATTGATGGGTAATTTTGAATCCTTGAATTTTTAAAAGTTTCAACCGCGCATAAATTTTGAGAAACTAAAAGGTTTAAAAGGTTTTAGGATCAATTTTTTTCATTAGTTTTTTTAGTACAACACGTGCAGGTGGGATTTGAAGTCACAACGTCTCGGTTAGAAATCTGTGTAAACCAGTTGAATTATACTTAGGTTGTCAATTTTTTCGTTGGTTATAGTAGCAACAATTAACTAGATATTTGTTGCATCCTTGTTTAGAAATCAGCGCGTTGTGAAGAGTTATCAGACACAAAATTGGAGAGGGCAACCGCCTGTGATTTATTGGGATGAGTCTTCATCTTCGTTGCATCATTGTTCATAAAACTACCATGGTCCAGAGGCAATGATGACAGAGCAAAAGGTGGGCAACGACGGATGTGCGGCGACGATCGACTCGAATACTATTTTTGGAATTTGTCGAGACTATTAGTCTTTATTGTATTGAGATTCGCCTGAATGATCTGGAGAATTTGCATAATTCTTCCTTGTCATATTGGAGAACAAGACAACTTTGGAGGTAATTATTTCCCTTTCAATTCTAAATAAGGGTGCCATAATTAACAAAATTCCTTCGTTAATTGAAGATTCTCCCCCGACATCAGTCAATGAGGATAATTATTTCCCTTCGCGAATTCTGATTGTGGTGTGTGGTCACCGTCTTATGTAACCGTTAGTGCTCTTATTTCTTTTTAATACAATATTTTTTTATATTAAAAAAATTAACTAGATATTTATTATTATAATAGTAAACACATGTGATGCACGTGGATAATTCTATAATTTTATTTTGTAGTAAGAAAATGTTTCAAGATTAAGGATCTGATTACATATCAATTCTTAAAAAGAAAAAAAACTAAAACAAAAAATATAATTTTATCTTAAAAAAAACTTATTTATTAATTGAATAAATATTATTTAATAAATTCTTGGGATAAATACTTTTTGAGAAAAATATACTTTTGGTCCATGAAGTTTGAAGTAGATATCTATTTAGTCCCTAGAGTTTCAAAATGAATACTTTTGTTTCCTGAATTTTAGAATATGTGTCTATCTAGTTCTTGAAGTTTCAAAATGGACATTTTTTGTCTTGAAGTTTTAAGAAATGATTCTAAAAGGTCTCTAAAACTCCTTTGACCATTAGTTGACTAATCTTAAATGTGACGGCTAAATTGATTATTTGGCAAAATATAATTATTTAATATTATAATATATTACAAATTAATTATCAAACAAATTTTAGACAAACAAACATAAATTAGTAAACCTTGTCGTTGTCTTATTCTTTTTGGTTATTGATTTTGCAAAACCCTCCATTAAGAGCTCCATCTTCTAAAACCCTACCATCATCCCTTTGATCCATCTTCCTATTTGTTTGAGCTCAGAATTGCCTAGCTCGAAAGAAGGTAACTGAGGATGAGCGAAACCCACGTGTTAATGCGTGACGTCACAAATGTCGTCAGCCCTAATTTCTGTCTCGAGAACCTAGACGTCGCCACGGGGATCACCCATCGTGGATAAATCTTGTCCGTTGATTCTCTCTTGATCAGACGGTCTTCGTGCCTCCGGACTGCTCTATAAAAAGTGGAGTTCTTTCCATTTCACTTCGGAGTTTTTTGAGTACCTCGATCGTTGCCTAAGTCAGGTATTTTCTCCCTCCTCCATTAGATAGTTTTTAGGTGTCTTCAATAGTTCTGACCATGAGTAGCTCGTCGAGTGATTCGTCGTCTGGGTCAACTAGCTCCTCGAGTTCAGATAGTGTCCTAGGGGACCCGAACTTAGCTTCTACCTCGGGAAATCCAAATGTAGATCCGAGCTCGGTAAACCCTAACGTAGCTTCCACCTCGGGAAACCCTATTGCTAGCCCGGTAGTTGAGCTTCCTCCCTCGACCTGCTCGGTAGGTAGACTGGCCGAGCTTCGTAAAACGTACCTCATCCGTGATTCTATAGAGCTCAGGGTACCAAACGTCGGCGAATACCTTGAGGACCCCCCTCCGGGCTTCGTTAGCTTTTATCCCCAAATGTTTAGTAAGGGGGTTAGACTTCCTCTTCATCCATTCATCCAGATGTTCCTTAGCGCGGTCAACCTCGCCCCAACTCAGCTCTCTCCTAACAGATGGTCTACCGTGCTTGGGGCATACGTGCTGTGGTGGATCATCCAAGATGAGGACTAGGATCGACTGACTGTAGATTAGCTTCTAGCCACCCACACAGTCAAAGCCTCCAACGAGGGGGAGGGTAGGTATTACCTCTCAGCTCGTAGGAAAATAGATCAGCTCATTAGGAATCCCTCTTCTAACAAAAATTGGAAGGAGTGTTGGTTCCTCGTCTCCGGCAATTGGCTCGTGAAAAACGAAGAAGGTGAGACGATTTGCACGTCCCAGTAGAGTTCGGAGACGTAGGTGAGTGTCTTAGGTAAAAGATTAGGTTCTTTCAAGTTTCTCGCGCTTCTTCTTCTGACGTCGTTTTATGATGCAGCTCTGCCATCTCCCATTCCGAGGATCAGCAGTAAGTCGTGGGAGATCATCGAACGTGCCCAAGGTTGGAACCTGAGGTACGCTTTGTGGGGCGAAGCTCTTGTCTCAAACTCCCATCTTTTCTTCAGCGGTCTCAGCTTATACAACCAGCCGGACGAGCACAAGAAACTACCCAAACCTCGGTAACGTAAATCCAAGAAACGCAAGGCTCCAGAAGGTAACCTCTGCTTCGAATTTCTGCTCGGGCTTTTGACCTCCTCGCTAACTTCGATTTTTTACAGGGATGGCTTCAAAGTTCCTCGCCCTTGGTAGTGGCAAACGGCAGCATGCTTTGGCCTCAGCTGCCCAACCTACCCACCTCAAGCTCGTCAGCGTACGAGCAGTGCTGACGTCCCGGCCTCCAAGCTGGCTAATCTGGCTAAGGTTCAGTCCCTCCAAGCTCAG
>NW_019104585.1:117067-130643 GCF_001995035.1 Momordica charantia
AATGTCGCACATACAATGACGATCACAAAACAAGGACAGTCATAAAGATGTCGGTTGTCACCCGTCATGGTTATCCTTTCATGACGGGCACGTCCATCATGGAAAACGCTATACATGACGGGCACTGTCCGACCTTAAAAGGGTCGTTTCATGACGGCCATGTCCGGATGGAAAAAGAATATACATGACGGGCAATGCCCGACCTTAAAACTGTCCGACATGAAAGGGAAACAAGGACACTCGTATAGATGTCGGTCAGTGACCGACATGGTTAATGTTTAATGTCGGACAATGCCCGTCATTAAATAGCAGATTTGTTGTAGTGTAATCATATGTCGTGGCTGCATGGAAGAGAGATAAGCAGAAAATTGAAATATTAAAAATAAATAAATAAATAAATAAATAATTTTCAAACTACATCTTCTTAGGTGCTTCTGCATGCGTGATTGATGTCCGTCAGCACCAAATGCAAAGAGACTGTTTGATTAACTCTTTGTTCCTTTTTACTCGTTTAATCGGTCGGTTTACTCGGTTTTTCATGGCCCGACCGACAGACTAGTCGGTTTTGTATTAGCAAAACTGAGAACCGACCGACGTGGCTTTAAAATCAACCGATTGACATCGGTTTGGTTGGTTTGGTCGGTTGGTTCAGTTTCTCTGATACACTTGTGCACCCCTACCATTCCGCTAGGGATTCACATCCCATCAAATGACATCAGAACGCGCTTTTCATTCTTGATTTTCTTTTGGAATTACACATATTTATGGTGGGTTCTCTGCATTTTGAATGTATGGGTTTTGCATCTTGGGCGTTTTCAAATTTTGGCATTTAGAGTTGCAATTTTGCTTGATTTTGATCAATTAAGGGTCCGTTGTTTTGGTCATTCGTTTATGTATTGAGTCTGTAAGTCCGGATCGATCAAAAAGTGTTTTGGGCAGCAGATTGGACGATTTTTCTAGGAAACAGTGAAGAAGACGAAGCAGAACAGCGACAACAGTGCGATGACATTGTGCTTCTGTGCAACAGCACCGCGGCGTTGCCCGGAGCCATGACGTTGTGGGCACCGAACTTTGCTGCCCAATGGCATCGCGAAGCTGTTCCTGGTGATGATCGGGCATTTCTACGTGGTATTGAGAGTTGTTTCAGGTGGTTTTCAAT
The DNA here is from genome assembly GCF_001995035.1 of Momordica charantia. The sequence continues at coordinate 118,227 of NW_019104585.1, forward strand.
TATTTATTAATTTTGTTAATATTGCTTTCTTAGAATGCCAAAATTCGGTCCTATTATGAATATATGATTTAATTAGATGTATATTGCATAAGAGCAGGGGCGGATCCACGAAGGGATCGGGGCCACGTACAGCCACCCCCGAATTTTAAATAAGTACTATTTTGTATGAAAGAGGAGCACTAAAATTGTTTGTGGTCCATTGGTTTTCTCTAGGTGCCCCCACCTCTTTTTCATGGTTTGAGCCTTTGATAGCGTGTTTAATGCATTTTTTGTTTTAGTTTTTTTTTTCCCTTACAAAATATGTCTGCCTCTAGGTGGAATCCTACCTTCTGATTTTTTTATTATCAAAATATGTCCAATTCTTAAATTTTTTTTGTTGGACAAAATATGCGTAATTCTTTTAAATAAGTTTCTTCTCTTTTACAAAATATATCTAATTCTTTTCCTTTGAAAAGTAATTTTTTTAATTTTTTTACTCAATATATCTAATTAAATTTATATCATGGAATGTATTTCTTTTAATAAATTTAAGTTCATGATTCTAAATTTAGATAATGTTATAATTTGTATCTCTATTAAATTTATCTAATTCGCCCATTAATTTTAAAAATCTACAAAAACTTACTAATTTAATAAAAATCAAGTTCCTCGAAATAAGTTTGATTAATGCACAAAATCTACTGCTAAATAACTTTGTCAAAACTTTCAAATTTAGAACAACTCTAATGTCGATTTTGTTTATATCCTATCAATTATTTTCATACCAAAATATATATATTTTTCAATTCATTTGGCACATGAAAATATATTTTTTAACAAATTTTCAAATGAAAATCTATGGATGATAAAGTTTGTGACACATTTAAGGTTCAAGGTGAAAATTACAATATTATCCAATTGTAAGGTGCAAATTGATACACATCACCAAGTTGATATTTTTCCATTATCTTAATATGTATTTGTGCCCCCTCTCCCCCTCTTACCAAGAATCCTGGATCTGCCACTGCATAAGAGTATGTCATATAGTTTAAAAATCTCACCATAGGTTAAAAGCATGATTATGCATTTTATTAATATAAGTATTATATTATATGAAGCATGATATATTTTTCATTTGAAATTAATGTAAGTGTTATGTTAATTAAATTGAAAAAGGAGTTGCATTGAGCATGACATTTCTTTAGTAAATATAATTGTTATATTTATGAGTGTCATTTGATGCATGCTTATAAGTTTAATTATATATATAACTATTATATGTATGTTAAAAGCAATTGCATACATATGGTTAATTAATTTGTTTTTAAAAGGGTTTTAAAATTTTAATTAAACCTTATGTTAAGTTTTTTTTTCTAATAAGATTAGAGTTTTTTCTTATAAAAAAAAACTCAACTATAAAATATTGCCAGAACATCTCTACTTGGGAACCGACCTGAGGGTTAAATTAGCTAGTTAATATTTTATAAAACATGTGATAATGTGTTAAGTTTGTTAAACCATTTAATGAGCTAAAACCATTATGGTAAAACTAACAAATATAAAAGTTTTATTGGGCCAATGCATTTATTTAAGAAAATTGACTTAGCCAAGTTTTCCTAAATAATAAACCCTAGGTTATAAAATACTTAGTGGAAGAAAAAGAGAATATGTAATATATTAAGTATATTTTTGATATATAAGGTATATATGACATCATTTTCTCTCACGTTCTCCGTAAAGTTCACACTGTAAGATCCATGCTTGGGAGCATCTTCCCTTCCGAAAGTTTTTGGACACAATCGAGGTGAATGGAGAAAGTATTTAAAAGTAAGTGGGAGAAGGATGTGTGACGACATATCCTACTGTCCCCTTCATTAGTTTGCAACGATAGGCTTCATGCTCGCCCTCGTGGTGCCCTAGGAGCATTCTCCCTTCAGAAGGTGTTTGCATAAAGTCGTTGTCAAGGAAAACTCCATAAATGGATAGGATTCTTCAATTTTTACATCAATATTGTCATACCCATCGGTGGGCGTGTTGGGGCGGAATTTTAGGATCTAAAATGAAAGGGCTACACTTACAAGAAATTATTAAGGTAGTTAATGATTTCTGGACCAAATAAATGGTAACTAAAGAATTACAGGAATAAGATTTATTCTGGGGTAGTGTTTAGTTTAGATTGTCTCAATCCAATGAAGGAGTAACTGACTATCCTTCGGTTGTTGTTAATCTAAATCACTGAAGTATCAAAGCAAATTTGATAATTGTTAGGGTTCATTATCTCCAATTTTGCTAAAATTAATTGGTTTTAAGAAATTTTTTTTGCAAAGATCTAATGTAAATAATTTGTTTTTTTCTTCAGAAAAATGTCTACTTCATTGATTTCTTTGCTTGCCGCCGAAAAATTGACTAAGGATAACTATCCCACTTGGAAAACAAACCTAAATGCCATTTTTGTCGTGGATGACCTGCATTTTGTCTTAACCGAGGCCAAAATTGAGGCCGCTAGACGCGACGCCTCACGAATCGTTCCTGCCATGTATGACAAATAGATCAAGGCCAATTTCAAGGCCCGAGTCTATATCCTGGATAGCATATCTGATGTCTTGGCCAAGAAGCACGAGACCATGATCACTGCATGCGAGATTATGGTTTCATTGCACGAGATGTTTGGGCAACAGTCCTCACAACTCATGCATGAAGTTCTCAAGTTCATCTTCAACGCACAGATGAAGGAAAGAACTTCTGTCCGAGAACATGTTCTTAGAATGATGGTCCATTTCAACGTGGTAGAGATGAATGGTGCTATCATAAAAAGGTCCAGTTAGGTTAGTTTTATTCTGGAATCTCTTCCAAAGAATTTCCTTCAATTTCACAGCAATGGTGTGATGAATAAAATTGAATACAACCTAACCATCCTCCTAAACGAACTCCAGACTTTCCAGTCTTTTATGAAAAATAAGGGACAAGAAGGAGAGACAAATGTTGTCGCCTCCAACAAAAACTTTCAAAGAGGTTCGACCTCTAAGACAAAGTCTGGATCCTCTTCTTCGGGTTCAAAGAACTTTAAGAAGAAGAAGGGTGGAAAGAGGAATAAAACTGACCCTACTCCTATCTGAAAGGGAAAGAAAGCCAAGGTTGTAGACAAAGGGAAGTGTTTCCACTGCATTGTTGACGGGCATTGGAAGAGAACTGCCTGAAGTACTTGGCCGAGAAGAAGAAAGAAAAAGAAGGTAAATTTGATTTACTTGTTTTAGAAACATGTTTAGTGAAGAATGATGATTCTGCCTGGATAATTGATTAGACAGCCATTAATCACGTTTGTTCTTCTTTGTAGGGAATTACTTCCTGAAGGCCGGGGAGATGAAACTTTCAGAGTTGGAACCGAGGAGGTCGTCTCTATTGTTGCAGTGGGCAACATCAAGCTATTTTTTAGAAATAGATACATGTTATGAGATAATGTATATATAGTTCCTAAAATTAGGAGGAACTTACTTTCTATATCTTATATGCTGGAACAATCATATTCCATTTCTTTTATTATTAATGAAGCATTTATTTCAAGAAATGGTATCAAGATTTGTTCAGCTAAATTATAAATGTCGTGTATGTATTAAGGCCTACTTTAACTAAAACAATTCTAAATACTTAGTTGTTTAAAATCGCAACAACACAGGCTAAAAGACAAAAGCTTTCCCCTAACCCACATCAATCTCAATAAGAGTGAGAAATTGGTTAAGAGTGGTCTTCTAAGTGAGTTAAAAGACAAATTTTTACCAATATGTGAGTCTTGCCTAGAGGGGAGGGAAAAATGACTAAAAGACCTTTAACAGCAAAGGGTCTTGACTTCCATTTGTCATATTTCATAGTCATAAAATATGGCAATTGACAAGAAAATATAGATAGACTTCAGCATGGCAACAGTGGAGAAAGTCTGAAGCTCGTTTGTATTTGATTATTCAAGATTTGGGTATCTTTACCTAATGCAACATAAGTCTGAAGCTCTTGAAAAGTTGAAGAAGTATAAGATTGAAGTTGAAAACCTATTAGGTAAGACAATTAAAACACTTCGATCAAATCGTGGTGGAGAATACATAGATTTGAGATTCAAAGACTATATGATAGAACATAGAATCACTTTCCAACTCACAGCACCGGGAACACCTCAACACAATGGTGTATTGGATAGGAGAAATAGAACCCTGTTAGACATCGTTCGGTCAATAATGAGCTATGCTTAATTACCTATCTTGTTTTTGGGTTATGCAGTAGAGACTGCAGTTTATATCCTGAACAATGTTTCGTCAAAAAGTGTTTCTGAAACACCTTCTGAACTCTGGAGAGGTCGTGAACCTAGTTTAAGACACTTCAAAGTTTGGGGATGTCCAGTACATATGCTTACGACAAACCCAAAGAAACTGGAACCGTATTCAAGAGTATACCTATTTGCAGGCTATCCCAAAGAGACGAGAGGTGGTTACTTCTTCGACCCCAAAGATAATAAGGTATTTGTATCGAAAAATGCCACTTTCTTAGAGGAAGACTATATCAGGGATCATAAACAACAAAGTAAAATGGTGTTAAATAAAGCTATCAGTACAACATCAAGAGTTGCTGACAAGGGTTGTTGACGGAGCCAGTACATCGGGTCAATATAATTCTTCTCAAGTTCAGAGGGGGCCTCGACGTAGTGGGAGAGTTGTGAGCCAACTTGATTGTTACGTGGGATTAACAGAATTCTAAGTCGTCATACCCAATGATGGCATTGAGGATCTATTGTCTTATAAACAGGCAATGAAAGATGTTGACAAAGATGGGTGGGTCAAAGCTATGGATCAGGAAATGGAATATATCACTCTAATTCTGTCTGGGAGCTTGTAGATCAACCTAATGGGTAAAATCTGTAGGTTGTAAATGAATCTACAAGCGGAAGAGAGATGCCAAGGGAAAGGTACAAAGCTTCAAGGCAAGACTCGTGACGAAGGGTTACACCCAACAGGAGAGAGTTTATTATGAAAAGAATTTCTCCCTTGTTGTCATGCTGAAGTCTATCTGTATTCTCTTGTCCATTGCCACATTTTATGACTATGAAATATGGCAGATAGAAGTCAAGATTGCTTTTCTTAATGGCTATCTTGATGAGAGCATCTATAGGACTCAACCAGAAGGATTTATACAAGAAAACCAATAGCAAAAAGTTTGCAAGCTTAAAAGATCCATTTATGGGTTGAAACAAGCTTCTAGATCTTGGAACATAAGATTTGACACCGCGGTCAAATCTTATGGTTTTGACCAAAATGTTGATGAACCTTGTGTATATAAGAAGGTCATCTAGTATTGTAGCATTATTGGTATTATACATGGACGATATGTAACGCCCTAGGCCCAGGATTCAAACCAGGATTATTTGGAATCCGGATTCGGCACCTCTTTGCCCCAGCATTCCCCTACATCCCCTGCAACCTGGCTACGGTACAGACCAACCGTGTTTTCTCCAAGTCAAGCACGCTTAACTTTGGAGTTCTTACGATTGAGCCACCGAAAATGAAGGTGCACCTTGTTAGTATAGGTAGTGACTATCAATTCTTTTAAGCCTTTTCTTAACCATTATTCTATGGTCTCAGGATCCCTCTCATTCGGATGTGGTATCGATTCATTCATGTACCCCTCCTCTCTAGTCGGGCGTCACATGTCCACTAACTTTCGCCTTGGTTCGTCTCCAAACCACATCTTACTGGGAGAGGTTCCACTCTGATACCATTTGTAACGCCCCAAGCCTAGGATTTGGAGCAGGATTTGGAATTTGGATTCGACACCTTTTTGCCTTGGCATTCCCCTACATCCCCTACGACCTGGCTACAACACCTTTAAGTTCTGAGCTACTCTAGAAGAGCATAGATTATACCTACATACCAATACGTGTCCTTTCAGCATGTTTTGTCCTCACTCACATGCTTCCTACTGAAGCAACTATGAGGTCACCGCTGGGCTCGATAAAATAGAAAGTATCATGGTACGTCGTCCTTCCCCAAGATTTCTCCAAGGCAAGTACGCTTAACTTTGGAGTTCTTACGATTGAGCCACCGAAAAGGAAGGTGCACCTTGTTAGTATAGGTAGTGACTATCAATTCTTTTAAGCCTTTTCTTAACCATTCTTCCATGGTCTCAGGATCCCTTTCATTCAGATGTGATATCGGTTCATTTATGTACCCCTCATCTCTAGTCGGGCGTCACACGATATCCTACTCATTGGGAACGATGTAGGCTTTCTGACTGACGTTAAAAAATGGTTAGTAACTCAATTCCAAATGAAAGATTTGGGAGAAAATCAGTTTGTTCTTGAGATACAAATTTTTAGGAACTGCAAAAATAGAACACTTTTGCCTTGTCTCAGGCATCGTATATTGACAAAATACTGGTCAGATATTCGATGCAAAACTCCAAGAAAGGGCTTTTACCCTTCAGGCATGGAGTTGTTTTGTCTAAGTAACAATGTAGATACCTCAAGAAGTTGAGGACATGAGAAGTATTCCCTATGCGTCAGCTATGGGTAGTCTTATATATGCCATGCTGTGTATTAGGCCTGACATATGCTATGCAATTGGGATTGTAATCTGATATCAGTCCAATCCAGTGCTTGGTCACTAGACTGCAGTAAAAACAATCCTCAAGTATATTCGGAGAACGAAGGACTACATGCTTGTGTATGGTGCTAAGGATTTGACCCTTACATGATACACTAACTCTGATTTTCAGACTGATAAGGATTCAAGGAAATCTACATCAGGATAAGTGTTCACTCTGAATGGAGGGCGTGTAGTTTGGCTGGGTGTTAAACAAGGGTGCATTGTGGACTCCACAATGGAAGCTGAGTACGTAGTAGCTTGCAAAGTTGCTAAATAAGTTGTCTGGCTTAGAAAGTTCTGGATGGACTTGGAAGTCATTCCACATATGTCCCTGCCCATTACACTCTATTGTGATAATAGTGGCGTGTTGTACGATTTATGTTTCCTTGTGTAAGTATACACAATCGTCGTAGAAAGTAACAAAAAGTTTGAATCCATAGGGATTTACAACTACACACCTCAATAATTACTCAAGAAAACAAACAATTAAACAACAATATTTTGAACAAGAAAACTAAAGGACATCAACAAAATAATGCATAAGTAATTCACTGTGTTCAAATGAATGAAAGCCAAGCAAGGTCCACTCAATTGCAGGAATAAAATGTTGAATAAAAGGTTAACGACTGGTTTTAAAAAGGGCGAAGGGGAAAACTTAATGTGACCTTTTATGGGTTACGCAAACGATGCTATAGCATTAACGATGTTGAGATATTGGCCAAATAGATATGGAGCCTTCCCAGACTTCCCAAATTTTATGCTATTAGGATTTTTACACAAACTCGACTGCATATTAAACCAGTTTATAACCGTGGTATGTGAACCCTATTCCTAAGTACCCATGATCTAACTCAAGTAGAATCTAGCATGAGTGGAAGTCTGCCACCCCTTATTATAATTTTCCAATAGTTGACATGGAAACATCCCAACATGTTGATCAGACATATTGAAAACAACTTCAACTCAATATTCATCATCATTAATGCTAGTAACACAATTTACAGCCCAAGAAAAAAGTTCACAACATTTCCCCATAAATGGGTTTAGCTATGCCGGCCATCAAAAGAAAACAAGAAAATGACAATAAGAAATGTAATACAAACTGGAGTCAAGGGTGAAGAGATGGAGCTGAAGGTTTCAACTTCAATTGGGTTGTTCTACTCTCAGTCCCCAAAGCTTCAGTGGGTCTTTTTCTCTTCTTCTCGATTTCTTCGAATAGATTTTTGGGAGGGTTTTTTCTTGAAGTGAGGTTGACGTGATGTGAAAGTGTCTTGGAGGCTTCCTTAAATGTGAGCATTTTACCCCCAATTGTTTTTAGGGCAACAAAGAGATCTAGTGGACCCAAGCTCTCACTTCCAGGCGATTCTCCGAATTACTGTGGTAACTCCCAATGTAAAGTTCTGTCACTGTCAGCTTGTCATTTTCTACTTCTCTTTGATTCTGATACTGCAGCATAATTGATGCTGCAACAAAACACCCAAAATTAGGCCATCTTTCTATCTTTCAGCATGTCAGAAAAATAAGAAGGAAAATGAAATTGTAACATTCTATGCACAGGCTCAGTGTAATTTGAATGCAAATGAGGCTATCCTTAGCTAAGCTATATGAAAGTCTTGCCCAAATAACTCTCTTTTGGAGAGTTATCTGGCAAATTCGAAGGAACCTCGAAGCCACAAGAGAGGCAAGCACATAAAGAGGAAATATCACCTGATAAGGGAGATTGTACAACGAGGAGATGTGATCCTCAAGAAGATTGCTCGAAGCACAATATTGTTGATCCGTTTACAAAGGCTATCATGGCTAAAGTGTTTGAAGGTCATCTAGAGAGTCTAGGTCTACGAGACATGTGTCATTTAGTCTAGGGCAAGTGGGAGATGTTATTGGGTATATAGTATGCCCTAGTTCATTGTAATACTTGTACATCCCACTTACTTTAGGACAAGTGGGAGATTGTTAGGTTTTGTGCCATGAGCTCGTGAGTTTGTAATTATTGAACAAATTATTTATTCAATAAAAAGTTATTTTATTATTTCTCTGCATTACTCGTATTCTAATAAATTAAGATACAAGGTTATTTAATGTAACTGGAACAATATATAACTGATATTTGCTATATATTTGATATACAAGTGGATAATGTTCCAGTAATAACTTAAATGATCTATAGTACATGGATAAAGTTGGGTACCTTATCCCAATAACATTATGGATACGACCCACTTTGTATTAGTTACAAAGGATTTTATCCAGGTCGTTCATGTGGAGACTTGTGAGTGGGGGTATCCAATACAATGAGTTTGTATAAGACTAGACCGCGAAATAATTAATCTTTAGTTATAACACCATAAACTAACTAGATTAATATTTCATTTGATGGCCAAGTAACTCGATCTTAATCCTGAACGAGTTATGGACTTATACCTATAAAGAATCGTCCTTTGATTTATGTGGGTGAAAGTAGCTCAGATTGCCAACTCAATAATCCTACCACTTTGGGGATGAGACTGAGTGGAAAGTTGGAAATATAACTTCACAAGATGGAATTCACTCCTCCCTAACTTTAGGGGAGTAGATGAATGTTCCCTTTAGTGCTGACTCCAAGACTTGAACAAGAGGCCTCACCTTTCACTGGCTCGAGAGAGACTTCTGGTTATTGGACGAACTATAACCAGGTTGTTCATTAGAGGATCAACAGTACAAGATGTAACACAAGGGTAAAACTGTAATTTGACCTAGATGTGGTAATGAACATTTGTGAAGGATTGACTTACCGTTAACAGTCGATATCCGTGAACGCATAAATATTCTATAGTGAGAAGATTGCAGCTGTGAGTTTTTAGTGGAGTAACCCGCAGTTAACGTATGTTGATTAAGGTGGTTAATGAATTGAATCAATAAATCTCGTAACGTTGAAGCTTCTAATCTATAAGTCCATTAGGTCCCCTTGCTAGCTCATAAAGGGTAATTAAGACTCTTAAGTCTTGGAAAGAATTTGAATTGCTCAATTTTTAATTGAAGGGAATTTGAGTTAATTGTGGATATAATGTATGATTATGCATTATAAAACTATAGGTTAAATTTAATGTGAATTTGATTCATATTAAATACAATAGGTTATAGGGGAAATGTATATTTGAATACGATTCAAATATTTTTTTATTTAATTAAATCTTATTTAATTAATTAGTTTTAATTTAATTAATTTAATTTAATTTATTTCTTTATTGAATTAAATATAATTAAATATAAATATTAAATTAATTAACTAATTAATTAACTAGTTCGGAGCAATTTTACTGGGAAGTGGTGAGGTGAAAGTGGGAGGTTATTCCGACTTGTCTCTCTTCCCTCTTTCGTTAAAAAACATAGAAGGGTATGTGTGTTTTTTTTTACTTTGTGTTTTTTTTTTACTTTCTGGTTTCTTCAAGGAAGAATTACAAAAAGAACTCTAAAAAATTTCCTTGCGTTACCGTTTCCAAGTAGAAGGATCCGACCATTCGGGTTCTTAGCATCCAGAGGATAGCAAAGAAGACTTGTGGTAGTGTTGATTGGGTTAATGGGAAGAAAAGGTTCTTCAAAGGTAATATTTCTAAAGGATAATCCAAGAACGCATGTTACCGCTTCCGCTCGGGCTTCACATCCCATCACTAGAGTCATTCAGTCACATTTATCACAACTCATGATCTCTTTCGAAATATTAATTACATATATGTGTGTATTCACAATTATCTTACAAAAATATTATTGGTCGACCTGTGAATACACTATAATATGACACTCGAAATGATCTTCCCTTTCCTAAAAGATTTATATTCCCAAACAACTGCTTTCTTGGTAGGTCCCATTAGATCGAATCATTCATGACTATTGAAAATCTCTCTAAGAAAATTAACATTGCAATAGAACTTCAAAAATTTTAGCCAAAAAGGTAATAAGAGTACTTATGAAGATTTCTTAATCTCATAGGTCTCACACAAAAAAGAAGTAGAGATCAATTAACGTACTTCTGCTACCCTTTGTGGTCAAATTGTGTACACGTGGTATGAAACATGTGTTACAGTATTTTACTCTTTCTCGTTAGAGTATATGTCTCAATTAAATAATGTACAGATGATAGTTCAAATATACTCAATATTTAACTTAAGTACACAACTCTACTTTAATATTTTATCAACTAATGATAACAGGACGACATTCAAAGACAATTTAATGATGAATAATAGGATTTATCACCTTCGATCATAATATGTATAATCTTGATCACATATCAAAGCGATATCTCATTTTAAGCTAGCACATGCTCTCATATTTTATTTTACTGCTACAACAATAGAATCGCTTAAAATTATCTCATCTCTAACCGACACAAAGTCAAAGAAGCAATTGCTCGTGTGAGAGAACCAATCTACTATCCGACATACTTCTCATAAAATGTACTAAACATTTTTTTTTTGTGTGCATAATAAAGTACAACACTTTATTCCATTATTCAAATACACAATACAATTTCTTCATAAACACAAAGTTAAAGCCTTCACAATCCTAAAGATTTAATGTGGCTATTAAATACACTCTAGGACTAGGTTTAGTAAAGGGGTCTGCAGCCATGGCTTGTTGATATATATTGCACATTCACTTTCTTTTGTGCAATCATATCTCTAACAAAATTGTATCTGATATCTATATGTTTTGTCTTAGAGTGATATTTGAGATCCATCATGAAAGCTATAACAGCCTGACTATCATAGTTTACCAATACTGAGTCAGATGTACTTTCTTTAAACCCTAAATAACTTAAGAATCTCTAAAGCTATACTATTTCTTGTACTACCGCTGAAAGTGCCACAAATTCAACTTCCATTGTAGACAAGGCTATACAAGTCTGTTTCTTGCTACTCCAAGATATTGCTCATTTATTGAGTAAGAAGATATATCCAGGGGTGGATTTTCTTTCATTCATATGTCATCCCCAATCAGCACCCAAGTAGCCTTCTAATTATGAATTGTTTCCTTGGTAGTACAGTGAATAATTTACAGTGCCTTTGAGATACCAAAGTATTCTCTTAACAGCCTTCCAATGGGGTTGACTAGGGTTTGACTGATATCTGCTTACCATTCCAACGACAAAGCAGATATCTGGTATTGTACACATCATGACATGCATGAGGTTTCCAATAGCACTATGGTAAGAAACTTTCTCAAGAACTCTATTTCCTCAAGAGTCGTAGGATACATTCTTTGACTCAAATTTTTGCCTTTTACGATAGGAATATCAATGGGTTTGCAGTCTTGCATACTAAATATTTCAAGGATTTTCTATATGTATTGAAATTGTGACAAGGCTAACATTCTTTTGGAGCCTTAACTCCAAGTACATAAGTGTTGCGCCTCTGCTTAATAACTAGAGGATAAGTACAAGTGCACACTGCCACAAGTAATAATCTGGAAATATTCCAAGTTCGTCTCCACATGGACTAGTTTTCTTTTAAAATTGATCTTGTAAACTGCTTGAATGAGCAATCGAGTTTGAGAATAAAAATTGGTGGAATTGTTGGAAACACGAAAAACACATGAAAATAATAGAATTTAAAAGGTCGACCCTCTACTACTGTTTAGTTCTAAAATGATAAATTACACCTACCAAATGTGCCCGTAATTACACTTAATTTATGCAAATTGGTTCAACTCCTATTCCATACCGCTTTTGGTTTGTTTAGAAACTTAGGCTAGTGTTTACATATGTCTATGCAACTCTAGAATCCTAAATGAATCAAGTGCCAACTTACGTTTAACGGGTAAGAGAGCCTATGTCTAG
>NW_019104585.1:178753-198499 GCF_001995035.1 Momordica charantia
TCGTGTGTTGGCATGCGATGGAACTTGCAATAGGAGCGAAGTCATCCACGCGGAGGGCGTCGCCTTGTGAGGTTAGCCTGTGATGGTGGCGGGTGCCATGTATTCAACGTGCATGCAGTGGGCTCGTTCTCCGATCGTAGCACTTTTCTTAGATCCTTCTTGAAATCCATCCTCCTTTTAAGGAACTTCCCATCTTTATCTTCCTTTTCATTGACGTAGGTTGATTCTTGGATCTTTTGCCCAAATATGATCATATAAATGATGGGATGTAAATCCTGGAGCGGAAGCGAATCTTTGTTCATCAATTTTCAGAAACAAAATCAAAAGTGTGTAAGAGATGAAAATACAGGGGAAAAATGTTTTTACCTTTGAAGAACTCTTCTTCAAGTTAATTTCCACCCGAACACCACCACCGAATCTTTCAAGTTATCCTCTTGGGTCTCGAGAACACGTTTATGGGATTGTTTCTTTGGAACGAGAGGAAGAATTGAAAGAGAGCCTTAGATCGAGAGAAAACTAGGAGTTCCTTTTCTTTGTTATTCATTGTTCTGTTTTTGCAGAACTGCAAAAACTTAATAAAGACAGTGACGTGGGGAGCTTAACTGCGCACTCCCCTGCAATTTTTCAGGGGAGTTAAATATTAATATATATATATATATGTAATATTAATAATTAATATATATAATAATTAAATATATATATATTTAATTAATCATATTAATTAATAAATAATAATTAATTATTAATATAATTAATAATTAATTAATATATATACACATATATATAAATTAAATAAATAATTAACATTTAATTATCTATTAAAAAAATATAATCATATTCTATAGCATTTCTCTCGTATAACCTATGGTCGTAATGTACATCTTATGCACATTATCTTTAACCTATAGTTTTAATATGAATCTTATTCATATTAATTTTATTTGAATCTCATTCAAATAATTTCTCTCATAATATATAGTTTTAATTTAGAATTAATTATATATTATAATGTATCAATATGCATGTGTTCCCTTAAGCAATTTGAACAGTTCAAATTCTTCCAAAAAAAATTATCTTCGTTTTACCCGTTATGAGCTAGCAAGGGGACCTAATGGACGTACAAATCAGAAGCTCTAACGATACAAGATTAATCAGTCAAACTCATTGACCGAGTTAATCAAGATTCGTTAACTACGGGTCACTCCACTAAAGACCTGCAGTTGCACTCTTCTCACTGCATAATGTTTTCATGTCCATGGATATACGACCATTAATGACAAGTCAATCCTTCACTAGTGCTCGTAAGTCAAGTTGGGTAAAATTATCGTTTTACCCTTGAGTTACATCTTACTCCTTAAATACCACTGCTCATCTAATCAACAACCTGGTTATGGTCCGACCAATAACAGAAAGTCCCTCTCGGGCATATGAGAGGGTGGGGCCCCTTGTTCAAGTCCCAAAGTCAGCATTTAAGAGAACACTCATCAACTCTCCCAAAGTTGGGGAGGTGTGAATTCCATCTTGTGAAATTATGTTCCCAGCTCCTCATTCGGTCTCGTCCCCAAAATGGTAGGAATATTGAGTCGGCAACTCGGGCCACTCTCATCCATACAGATCAAAGGACAAGCCATCACGAGCAGGAGTTCATAACTCACTCAGGATTGAGAATGAGTTGTTTGGTCAATCTATGAAATAGCAATCTGTTAGTCAACGACGTTACATCTAAAGATTGTCTATTTCACAGTCTAGTCTTATACAAACTCATTGTGTAGGATACCTCTACTCGCATGTCTCCACACGAACTACTTGGATCGAGTCGTCTGTAACATTTACAAAGTGGGCAGTATCCATAGTGTTGCCAAGATAAGGTACCTAGCCTTATCCATATACTATAGACCCTTTAGGTTATTCACGGGACATTATCCGCTCATATATCAGGGGTATATCAAATATACATCTCGTATATCAGGTATATACCCAATATATTTATTATTCCGGTTACATGATAATAACCTTGGATGTTTAGTTTATTGGATTTTGGACAATGCAATGCTATGAAGTCAACAACAAATTTATTGAATAAAACTTTATTGAATATACATTTGTTTTTACATAAATACAAACTACGAGTTTAAGGCAACACACCCAACAAACTCCCACTTGAACTAAACTCGAGTGGGGTGAACATTATCATAAGACAAAAGGGAAATACAATAAACTAGGGTACTATACCCATTACATTTCTCCCACTTGCCCTAGACTAATCATACAAAGCTCGTAGACCTAGACTTTCTAGATGGCCCTCAAACACTTTAGTCGTGAGTGCATTCGTAAAAGGATCAGCAATGTTGTGCTCCGAAGTGATCTTTGTGGTGATCACATCTCCTCGTTGCACTATCTCCCGTATAAGGTGATTCTTCCTTTCGATGTGTTTGCTTCTCTTGTAGCTTCGAGGATCTTTAGAATTTGCCACAGCACCACTGTTATCACAATAAAGTGTGATGGGCAAGTTGATGTTTGGAACGACTTCCAAATTTGTTAAGAACATTCTAAGCCAAACCGCCTCTTTGCTGCTTCACAAGCTGCAACATACTCAGCCTCTATGGTGGAGTCAGCGATGCATCCTTGTTTAATGCTTTTCCAAACTACTGCTCCTCCATTAAGAGTGAATACTGACCTTGACGTGGATTTCCTTGAATCCTTGTCTGTTTGGAAGTCAGAATCAGTGTACCCTGTAAGGATCAAATTCTTAGCGCCATACACGAGCTTGTAACCCCTAGTTCTCCTTAGATACTTGAAGATTCCCTTAACAGCAGTCCACTGATCAAATCCTGGGTTGGATTGATATCTTTTGACCATCCCTACTGCATAGTAAATGTCAGGGCTAGTGCACAACATAGTATACATCAGACTGCCCATTGCTGAATCATAGAGTATACGTCTCATATCCTAAATTTCTTGAAGTGTCTTAGGACATTGTTCCTTAGACAGATGAATTCCATGCCTGAAGGGCAATAAGCCTTTCTCAGAACTCTGCATTGAATATCGAACAAGCATCTTGTCAATATAAGTTGCTTGAGATAGGGCTAACGTTTTGTTCTTGGGATCTCTTAGAATTTGGATGCCAAGAACATACTGAGCTTCTCCCAAATCCTTCATTTGGAACTCAATCGCTAGCCATTTCTTTATGTTAGTGAGGTATCCTACATCATTCCCAATGAGTAGGATATCATCCACGTACAACACTAAGAAGGCTACAGTGTTGTTGACGATCTTCTTGTATACACAAGGCTCATCAACGTTTTGGTCAAAACCATAACATTTGATTGCAGTATCAAACCTTATGTTCCAAAGATGCTTGTTTCAGTCCATATATGGACCGTTTAAGCTTGCAAACCTTTTGCTCTTGACCTTGTGCTATGAACCCTTCAAGTTAAGACATATAAATACTTTCTTCAAGATTGTCATTCAGAAAATCAGTCTTGACGTCCATTTGCCATGTCTCATAGTCATAACATGTGGCAATGGACAAAAGTATTCTACTGGACTTAAGCATAGCTACAGAGGATAAGGTTTCTTCATAGTCCACCCCTTCCCTTTGTGTGTAGCCTTTTGCCACCAGTCTCGCCTTATAGGTTTGTACGTTTCCTTTGGCGTCTTGTTTTCGCTTATAGATCCATTTGCACCCTATGGGTTTTACCCCATCAGGTTGATCTACAAGTTCCCAAACGGAATTGAAGTATATCGACTCCATTTCCAGGTCCATTGCTTCAATCCATTTGTCTTTGTCAGTATCTTCCATTGCCTTTTTGTAGGTCAATGGATCCTCGACGCCATCACAGGTATGACAACTTGGGTTTTAGTTAAATCCACGTAGCGGTTAGGTTGTGATAGAATCCTCCCACTACGTCGAGGCACCCTCAATACTTAAGGTGGATGTGATTGACGTGATGTACTGGCTTCATCAACAACTCTTGTTGTAGTGCCAGTTTGATCAACAACTCTTGTTGACGTGTTTGTAGCCTCTTCGAAAATCTCGTTAATCACTACCTTACTCTGTGGTTTATGATCTCGAATGTGGTCTTCTTCCAAGAAAGTGGCATTTGTCGTTACAAACACTCCGTTTTCTTGAGGATGGAAGAATAGACCACCTCTCGTCTCTTTAGGGTAACGTACGAATGAATAGGCATACTTTTCAACGAGGTTCCAGTTTCTTTGGGTTAGTCATGAGCACGTGTGTCGGGCATCTCCAAATGCGGAAGTGACATAAACTAGCTTTACGACCATTCCATAGCTCAAAGGGTGTTTCAGAAATACTCTTTGATGGAACTACATTCAAGATGTAAACCGCATTCTCCACTACGTAACCCCAAAACAAGTTAGGCAACTAAGCATAGCTCATCATTGATTAAACCATGTCCAACAAGGTTCTATTTCTCTTTTCTGATACACCGTTTTGTTGAGGTGTACCAGGGGTTGATAGTTAGGACGTGATTCCATGTTCTATCATAAGTCCTGGAATCTCAAGTCCATATACTCTCCATCCCGATCAGATCGAAGTGTTTTAATGGTCTTACCTAATTGATTTTCAACTTCAGTCTTATACTCCTTGAACTTTTCAAGGGCTTCAGACTTATGTTGCATTAGGTATAAATAACCATACCTTGAAAATCATCTATAAAAAAGATGAAGTATTCATACCCTCCTCGAGCTTTAACATTCATCGGACCACAAAGGTCTGAATGAATAAGTTCTAAAGGCTCTTTGGCTCTATAACCTTTTCCAGTAAAAGGTCTTTTAGTCATCTTGCCTTCAAGACAAGACTTACATAGTGGTAAAGAATCGTCTTCTAACTCACTTAGAATGTCATTCTTAACCAACCTCCCAATCCTATTGAGATTAAGGTGACTTAATCTTAAGTGCCAAAGATAGGTAGTTTCTTTGTGAGAAAATTTTTGCCTTTTATTTTGAGTTCTAGCATTTTTAAATAACTCGTATTTAAAACAGCTTTAGTTATGGTTGGTCTTAACACATACCAGTTGTTTTCAAGCAAAGCATAACAAATATTAACACCATTTCTTGAAATGAACGTTTCATTTAAATTAAAAGAAATGAAATACAAATATTCTAACAAACAAGAAACTGAAATTAAGTTCCGTTTAATTTTCGGAACTACGTACACATTATCTAATAATATATACATATTCTTGTTTGTAAACAACTTGAGCTCCCCTACTGCCACAACTGAAACGACCTCTCCCGTTCCAACCTTGAGAATCATCTCTCCGGTGTCAAGCTGCCTCCAGGAACTAATTTCCTGAAATGAAGAACAAACGTGATTAGTGGCTCCTAAATCCAGTATCCAGGCGGAGTCATCGTTCTCCACTAAACATGTTTCCAAAACAAGTAAATCATATTTACCTTTGTTGGCTTCGTTCTTTTCAGCCAAGTTGATGCACGTCCATATTGCAGTGGAAACATTTTCATTTCTCTACAACCTTGGCCTTGCCTTTCTTGGAAGTGGCAGTAGCAGAGTCAGGTTTAAACTCCTTACCAGCTGCCTTCTTCTTCTTGAAAGTCTTACTTCCAGAAGAAGAGGGTGCAGACTTTGTTCCAGAGGACGAACCTCGGTTGAACCTCTTTGAGGTGGCAAAATTTGCCTCCCCTTTTTGTCCTTTACTTTCTAGAGGACGAACCCCGGTTCAGGCATAGGTCTTATGGCACCTGTAAGAGTAAAGCAAAAGAATCAACCAAAAGTAAAAACATAGATAAAACAAAGGGGCAGTACGACCTCTTACCTAAATTCCCAAATCTAAGGGGAACGTTGAAGAATGACTGGTCGGACTTGTCCTTCGCCAACCAATCTTCGAGGTGTAAAACCAAATCTTTACCCATCCCTTTATAGAGGTTAGACCTTTGCTGATCCCTCATGCACCCTTTCTTGCGCACAAGTAGTAGTGCCAAGGTTTCCTAGAAATTTGTTTCATCTCTAAGCAAGCAAGGAGTTGGTCAGTCCGAAGCAGCTCGAGTCCGTTCACTTCGCGAGCCCTAAGCCATAAGACAATGGCTAGCAAAAAGACGACACCTCATCCATTGGGGCCACTTGAGAGGGTCTAAAGCCAGTTCGGCTTAGGAACTCTTGAACAAAGGGATGGATAGGTCATCGAAACCCGTACTCGAACACCTTTAAGTAAAGAGTGACCCATCCATATGGGGATCGTCAGCTCTTTCCCCAGCTTTAGGTAAGCACAGGCTTATAGTATTAGGGATTTGGTAGTGCCTACAGAGCAACCCAAGGAAGTTCTCACGCATTGATGAAGGGAACTTCAAACCCTGGCCCGAGGTCGAGGCGTCACTATCCTCACCGTCATAGTCCGAAAAACAAAAGTTTCATAGTACGAAAAACAGAAGTTTTTTATCTCTTCGAGCTCAGCATCTAACCTATTCACTAAGTCTTCACCATAACCAGCTTTCCTAGGGGACGAGGTACTAACGGTTCGACCTAAACGACCGGTAGAACTACTACTAGAAGAGTTTGCCATGACGAAAATAAAGTCAAAATGAAGTGCAGAAGAAGATACTGACCAAGAGCAAAGTTTGAGCTAATCAGGTCGGGCTTCGAAAATTCATAAAGTGTAAATTACGGATATGAGATTTGGCTCTATTTATAGTAATCTGAAAACAATCTCCGACATACACGTGTCAAAAATGATGATCGAGATCTTCCTGAAAGACCAAACATCGAAGCATTCAAGTCTCCTACAACTGTCAACTCGATCACCTAAAATCGCCAACGACTATATTTTTTCACCTCGAATTTGGAGTTCGCCACGTCTACAAATTTCCCCTTTATAGATCTTCTCTGCTTTGTCGACCTCGAGCCTGACAGGGAGGAAGCCAATGTTTGGGGAATGAAATTGTCGTACCACGTGGAGGACGCTGACACGCTTGGAAGGAGTATAATTCATTTGGCAGCTCCACCTCGAACCTTCCGAGGAGGGGGACTTAGTCATTTTTCTTTAACCGTTATTACTTTCAAGGGGATCGATCTGCTCGAGTTCGATCTGAGTGACTCAATAGGTTCGACCTACGATCTGACAAAGATAACCGTTGGTTGTGAGATTGTCGGACCCTGTACCTATAAATAGACAACCACATTTCTACTACATGTATCGAATTTCTCTTCGAACTTACTATTAAGTTCGAACTATTTACTGACTTAAGTGTCAGAGATTTTGCCCTCTTGTGCAGGTCCTTCCATTGGTTTTTGAGTTAGGTGAGTACGGAGTCCGATAGACCCGGTTTGGCTTCGATCATTTTCTTGTATAAACACCTTGCCTGTATAAAGTAGTATGTTTGGCAGATGAAATACACACAATTTCTGCATTTTGTTCTTCCCTCTCCATACTGTTTATAAAAAAATTTGAGCTTCGTTTTGACTCTAGTTCGTTTCGGTGAGTGCACATCTGAGATGGCATTGTGTTAACCATGGGGAGAACTGACAAGAACATGATTTAGCAATGAGTTCGTGTTGAAATTACTTTTAAGGCAGAGGTCCTACCGACGAAATAACAACATTTCTATTTCATTGTTCTTTGTTTGTGATTCTGTCTATTTCGTATTATTAAATTTTGAAGCAATTTCGTGACTGCCATCAGATCAGGAAGGTTTTACAAGATATGTCCAAATTGAAACCACTCAATGGGTCCAATTACTACTGCTAGTCTCAGGAGCTACTGATTTTCTTCGAGTAATTGGAGGTCGACTACATTTTTACGGCTCTAGTCACAGTACCACTACCCCGATTCCCATTGCTACTGTTCAACTGTTTAGTGCTGTTGATTAGCCCTTCGTGGCTGCTGCTCAAACCTCCTCACTATTGCTTAGTTGTCGGCCACTACTACCACTTCGCCTGTTGATCCTAAAGTTTGATAAAGACAGCAAAACGATTCATGGGCAGCTCCTCAACCACATGAATGACTCCCTCTTTGATTTGTTCGTATCCCAAAAATCTGCAAAGACTATTTGGGACACCATAGAGTCTAAATATTGAGGGGACAATGCAAGTAGGGGTATCCATTTCCCCAATGAGGACCCGCCTCGAACGGGGCATGGACGGGGAGAAAATTTTCCCCACCACTTAAATGGGGATGGGACGGAGAATATGATCACTGTCCCCGTCCCCATTCCCTACCCCACGGGAAGCCTAAACGGGGATTCTTTTCTTTGGTTTACCTATTAGTTAATTATTTCTTAAGTAATTAATAAAAATAACCTAATTAGTAATTATATTTACTTATTTTTTCTTTCTTTGGTTTACCATTGTCGTCTCAGCCTTTTGACTTCTCCTCTCCCTCCAAAGTCCCAAGTTCCATACATCGCTTTTATCCTCTTCCCTCCCAAGTCCCAATATTGTTATTCCTCTTTCTTTATTCTCACCCAACTGTCGTTTGCCCTCACCAAAATTTCCTCTCATCATCTGGCGTTTCACAAAACTCTCCACGCCTTCACCTTCATGTTTACTGATTTTTTTTTGGAAAATCGATGCAGGATTTCAATATTTTGTTTTCTCTGTATACTATGGTATTGTTTGGCTGATTATTTTAATTATTTATTAAATAAATATGTTGTTATTGTGTTAGATAACCTTAATTAAAAACAATGTTGTTTCTCTTTTATTTTCTCTATTTAAATTTTGTTTATCATTTTCCAAATTGAAGAACTTACCTAATTGATTCATTCAAAACTTTTCTTTTATTGTAGTAGGTGCCAACGTATTTTATTAGAAAATGATATTGGTTCAAAACCAGCTTCTAATACTATACTCAATACACCAACCCTTGTCAGTAGTTATGATCCAACTACACCTATTCTAATAGATAGTGATGACGATGATGAACAATGTTCTAAATGTAAATGCACATCTGTAGTCTGAAATCATTACAAAAGATAAAAAAATAAATGATAGTATGAAAGCAATATGTAATTACTATGGAAAAAGTCAGTAGGATACAAAACAAATGGGATAATGTATTTACATGACCATTTCAAATTATGTCCTTTAAGGAAACAAAGAGACATTAGACAATCGTGTTTGAGGTACACCGCAACTAATGATGGAAAGATTCAGATTAATATTGCAGGCAATTTTTACAACGAAACTTCTATGAGAGACCTTTTTTGTATGATAATTTTATATGAATATCCAATTAACATGGTTGAATAGAAAGGATTTAGAAAATTTATGAATAGTGTGCAACATATGTTTAAAATGGTCTCAAGAAGCATAATAAGATTAGATATCTTAAAAATTTATGAACAAGAGAGATCTAAGACGACGATATTGTTGCAAAACACTCAAGGTAGAGTTGTCAATAGTACTAGTAACCACAATAAGGGGTATATGGCAATTACTGTACATTTCATTTATGACTCTTGGGTCTTACAGAGGATAATTATTAGGTGATTTAAATTTACTTGACATTTGTTTGATTACATCTTGTTTAATATATGAGTTAATTTTTAACATGTCATCATTCAATAATAGGTTTGCATATGTGCAACATCATACTTCCTTGATGAATTGATGGAGTGTTTACTGGACTGGAATATAGATCGTAGATGATCTACTTTAACGATAGATAATTGTTTGGTAAATGATGAAATGGTTTGTATTATATTAGAGGAGTTAGAGTTAAGGACATTAATGTTACATGTTAGTCTGTTTCACATTTGCAGCTCACATATCTTAAATTTTATAGCGAAGGGATTGACGATATAGAAAGAATTAAAAGCAGTGTTCCATTTTAGACTTCAACATCAAAGAGGATGGAAAATTTGAAGAAACTGTTTGTCAATTACAAATTCCATGCACTAAAAAGCTTATTCTTGATTGTATGACTAAATGAAATTCTAAATTTTTTAGGCTTTGATACAATTTTGTAACGTCTCAGGCCCATGATTTGGACCAGGATTCAGCTCCGTTAGAAAAGGGAATATTATCCCTGCAGACCAACATGAGTCCTTTTAGCATGCTTTATCCACACTCACATGCTCCCTAAGAAAATTCCTTAGGAGGTCACCCGACCCAAGATTACTCAAAGCCAAGTATGCTTAACTTTCGAGTTTTTATGATTCAGCCACCGAAAATGAATGTGCACCTTATTAGTATAGGTAGTTACTGTTATGAGTTAAATGAGATGAGATTCGATTAGCGATGAAAGAGTGGGCGTAGGTAATAATCGAACAGGCCCAATTGTACAAAACAGACAAACAAAGACCGAAGAGCCCAAGCCACATAAGCCGACAAGGCACGATCTCGATCCCTGCTCGGAGGGTTCGACCAAATGGCCGGGAAATTCCTCCCTTCCTCTCCTGTCAATTGAAGTGGCCCAGTCCAAGGGCCCCTATGACTCCACAACTCCATCAACTGTGGGCTAGACAAGTCCAACATCAGAGATCTCTAAGAAGATCCTAATGAATAAGCCCCTATAAATATATGAACATGCTAAACCCTAGAGGTACACTAAAAACATCCCTTGTACTTTGCAAACGACTTCTCCGTTCCTAACTTAAACATCAGAGCCTGTGTGGCAGGAGTCATACCGGTTTAGTGCTGTTCGGATTTACAGGTTGTCGGTCCCGTGATTATCGAAGTTTGGTGTGAATTTGGCCAAAAGCCAAGAGGCCAAATCTCTGCATCAACAATTTGCGTTGTATTGGGAAAGATAAAAAAAACCGTACGGTCAAGCAACATGAATTCAGGGGGGAAGTCCACAATGCTCTAACGAGGAGTGCCACCCGATGAGGGCGCTGAATTTGGATGTCACTATATTAGTAGAGGTCAAGGGCGAGACGAGTTGACAAGTTCCCGCTCAGGTTCTTGGAGACACCGATAAACAGATCCCGAAACGTAAAGGAGAACCAATCGAGGTTCCAGGACAGACAGAGGACAAGTTTGCCGCCAAAGAGGAGAAAGTTGAGGGAATGTATCAGAACATAACCCTACTCCTCCAACGGCTGGAGCAACATGAAGTAAGGTTACATCCGCTCATCAGGGACTCGCGGAAGGGCAAATCCCCGAAATTTGAAGAGGTTGAGGAATCGACCAATAATGCTCAAAGCAAACTGAAATTATGAAGAAACGACAAACGGTGGACCAAAATCTTTGGTTGATTAGGTCAAAAGCTGACCACGAGGCAGCCGAGTTCTGTAGTACACGATGGGGGCAAGGACTGTCAAGATGGCCGAAAAGACCTTGGGCCTATTGATCTCGACAAGGAAAAGCCACTAGATCGAACTGAATCGTTAAAGAAGCCGCTAAGTCAGAAAGAGAAAGAGTTCGATCTTAAGGAGTTGATAGACCAGACAGGCTCTCCATTTACGGAAGAGAAAATGAGAGAGAAGGTTCCCCCAAAATTTAAACTCCCAGTCATAAAACCATACGATTGTTCAGCAGACCTGGTTGACCACCCACGCATACAGCGAATGGATGGATATTTATAGCATGACAAAGGTAATTAGGTGTCTGGTTTTCTCTTTTACTTTGAAGAGCTTTGCTCGGGTCTGGTTTCGACAATATAAAAGAGGGACAATCTCGAGGTTCAAATAATTGGCTAGGGCATTCATCACTCAGTTTGTGGGAGGGCGAAACAGAAGCCGACCAGTGGCATACCTCGATACTATAAGGTAAAGGTCGACTGAGAGCCTCAAATATTACGTGGCCTGGTTTAATGAAGAAAAGCAACAGGTCGAGGGTTTGATGGTGGAGTGTCGCTTCTGGCTTTCATGTTCGGTGTAAAGGATGAGCACTGGGCATTCTCGTTTGGAAATAAGACCCCAAGTACCTTATCAGAGGCATTGAGCCATGCTTATATATATGTGAGTGTTGGGGAGTTTTTCATTCAAAACGAGATTCTGAGAGAAAACGTGTTGAGTAGAGCACAAAGAGAGAGAGAGATTTATAGAAAAATAGTAGGGATCAAGATGGGAGAAAGCAGACAATAAGGGAGATCGAACCAGCCAAAGGGATCCACCTAGAAAGTTTGAAAACATACCCCGACAACGGTTCCGCTTGAACAAGTTTTAATGGAGATAAAAGACTAGAGGTTGCTTATGACGTGAAAAGATGAGAGCGCCACCCAATAAAAGAAGTAAGGGAAGATATTGCCTCTTCCACTGATATCATGGCCACACGACATAAGATTGTTTTGACCTGAATGAAGAAGGGCAAAATCTCATTCCAAAAGGATACCTCAATGAATACGTAGAGGACCCTAAAGCGACCTCGAACAATGAGCACAATGAAAAGTCCCTTGCCAAAGAAATAAGAACGATACTAGGAGGCCTTACAGAAAGAGAATTTGGTAGGAAAAGAAAAGCGAGTGCCCAGGAAGCTAGAACAAGCCTTGGTCAATATGAAATTTATCACACATTCCTTGCAGGACAAGCCCCGGAGATCGAATTCTCAGAAGATGAGGTAACCCACCTCTTCCACCCACATACGATGCATTGGTAATCACTTTAAAGATAACCAATATAAAGGTGCATCAAATTTTGATAGATGGGAGCAGCTCGGCAGACATAATATCCCTAGCAGCCTATAGAGCCATGGGATTAGGGGTATAAAATTGAAGAGCAGCCCAGCTCCGTTGGTAGGATTCAGTGAAGAGCGGGTCGTCCTAGAAGGAAGTATAGAGTTACCAGTAACGTTCGGTGGTGGAGCAAGAAGCATTACCAAAATGGTGTACTTCCTAGTCGTTGACTATTCTTCCTCTTACAATATGATATTCGGAATACCAATTATATACACATGTTAATAGTGAGACCTTCCACCTACCATCAGTCTATGAAATTTTCGACGTCGAGAGGAATAGATAAGGTTATAGGAGAACGACGAGTATCGCGTGAGTGCTACTACACCTCGCTGAAGGGCAGTGACAGAGGACAATTGAAGATCCTAATGGATAAGCCTTTATAAATAGAACAACATGCTAAACCCTAGAGGTACGATAAAAACATCCGTTCTACTTTGTAAACGACTTCTCCATTCCTAACTTAAGCATCGGAGCCCGTGTGATAGGAGTCACGTCAATTTAGTACTGTTTGATTTTGTAGGTTATCGTTCCTGTGATTATCGAAGTTTGGTGTGAATTTGGCGAAAATCCAGGAGGTCAAATTTCTACATCAATAGTAACTATCAATTCTTTTAAGTCTTTCTTAATCAAACTTTCAAGATAACCCTTATTCATATGTGATATCGATTTATCCATGTTCCCCTCCTCTCTAATCAGACGTCACATTGTAGTGACCCGACTTTTTGGGACCTAAACTCCCTAACGACCCGACCCGACTTATTTAGATGTGAGCCCTTGTGACAGGAGTCAGACCAGTTTAGTACTGTTCGATTTTGCAGGTTATCGATTCCGTGATTATCGAAATTTGGTGTGAATTTGGCAAAAATCCAGGAGGTTAAATTTCTTCATCAATAGTAACTATCAATTGTTTTAAGTCTTTCTTAATCAAGCTTCCATGATCTCTGGATCACTCTTATTCAGATGTGATACCGATTTATCCATGTTCCTCTCCTCTCTAATCAGGCGTCACATTGTAGCGACCCGATTTTTTGGGACCTGAACTCCCTAGGGACATTACTACATGCATGATTTCAACATTTAAAACCCTATAAAAAATAATAAATAGTAAATAGTAAATTAGACTTTCATAAAATAACTTTATAAAATCAAATTAAAAATCTTTATTCGAGATCCCACATAAAATTTTCAAAATATTTAAATAAATAACTCTTAATACAATAAAAAAAAACGTGACACTGATGCACAAGCAAAAACCCATGACATAGCCCACAAACATCCTCGTCGCTTGCCTTCTACTGCTTTGATATTCCTAAAAAAAAAAGAAGGGGAACGGGTGAGTATTAAAAATACTCAGTAAGTAAACCAACTAATGGGGTCAGACATGCAAATACATACATAACATGTAACATAAACTTGTGGGACCTAAATCTTTATTAGTCAAATTTTTTCCTTTTCCATTTTCTTTTTCTTTTTTCTTTTCATTTTCAGCCGACAATTAACTCATTTTTATAAATAATATCAACTCCATTTTGGTGCATAAGTAAGTTTGTTTGGCGACTTTACCCTTGGTTGATAGTAGTTACACCTTGTCAACAAAGCCAAGTCTCACCTGACAAAGCGCCTTTTTCTCAATCTACTTTAAAATGAGGTAATTACCACTTTCAAAAACAATTTATAAAAATATTTTCGTGATCATACATATATGCATGAGGTCCCATAAAAATAAACATGATTTTTGACAAGATATGCAATATGAAAATATACATCAATTCATTGCATACACATTTTAAAGAAACTAACGATGTAGAATCAAATATCATACTATTTTCCAAGCTAGCTCACATTGTGTAAGCAAAGCCACTTACATTATGCTGAACCAAACAAATATTAGAAGAGAGAGTAGCTATCAAAAAGGGAGGAAAAGATTTAGGGAGAATGGTGGGATATTGTTTAGGTTTGGTTTGAGGACCTTATTTATAGAAATTGTGAAGACCTAATTTGAATACGATTAAAATTCAAATTAAAAAAAATTATATTTATCTCTTTCTTTCTTTTTGATTTAGAAAATATTTTAATACATTTTTTAATTATTTTAAAACTAAATCTAAAACCAAATAGTTTTACGTATTACTAATTTAATTAATAAAAGATTCTTATGGTCAATTCAAGAATATTCAAATTACCAATTATCCTACATATAAAAATTTACCAAAAATATAGGGCATTACACCTCTGACATACATAATGATTTTTCCTCATTTTAAACAAAGTGGAATCGAATACAAATGTCTCCATTCAGAAAATGATTAGGTTTTTGCCAGCGACATGTGTGATAGGTTGGAAATCTTTACAATATGATTGAGTTATTTTATGGGACAAAATATCCAACTTCCAATGTGTTCTTCTCATAAATTTGTTATATTATAGGTTGGAACTTTGTAAATGGCTTGACTCTGATACTAAGGAGATAAGAGTGATGACATCGAAAATGATTGCTAAGAGTGAAAAGTACTAGAGTGTGATTCATGGTGTCTTGGTAGTAGCTACAATTTTGGATCCTTAATTTAAGATGAGATTAATTGAATTTTATTTTCCTCAAATATATGGAGCTCAATATCCTGATGAAATTCAACATCTTCAAGATACATGCAATGATTTAGTTAATAAGTCAACTTGAAGTATGGCTCGAAAATCTTCAAGTTCTACAATGACTTATTTGAACCCACAGCGAGATGTGAGTAATTGCATTGTTTAAAATAAATACTGATTTCTCAACTTCGATGAGCATGTTAATATTGTTGAAAATACTAACAATGCCAAATCATATCTATATCTTTATTTAGAGGAAAGTCTTTTGCACGATGTGATGACTAGGTTTTGACTTGGTGGAAGTTAAATGGGGTAAAGTATCTTATTTTGTATCATATTGCCATTTTTGGATCGAACTCACAATCTCTTGGTTGGAGATATATACCAATTACCGTTGAGCTATGCTCACTTTGGCCTATTGACTTTTTAATATATTAAATATCTTGTTTAATATTTATTATTTTGTTATATTTGTACTTGTTTTAAATACATACCTCTAGTGAAAATGAGGTGGCAACTATTTTGGAGGATAAGAATCCAGATGATGAGGTAAGAGATTAATTTGTGTATTTTAATTAACTTAGTTATTTTTTAGACAAATTAACTTAGTTAATTTTTTTTAATGACATGTATTCTATTTTTTTTTTTCAGGAATCATGTATTATGAATTGGAGGAAATTGGAAGACTGCCCTATTATGACATTTAGTTTTAGTTTATATATTTTCGAATCATTTGAGATTTTGTATTTCCAATTTATTGTTGAGATGTTGTTGATTTATTGTGATATATTTACACGTTATATGTATACTTATACTAAAATGAAATATTATATTTTTTTTATTAGGTGGTTTGATAATTTTTCCTCAAATGAGGAAAAATAAACCATGTAAATGAGTTTTCATCTCGGGGAGTAAACACTTCATTATAATTTAATTTAATAGTGAAATTAATTAAAATAATAAAAAGACAAAAATGGGGTTGATTCTCTATAGGGACCCTGAACACCATGAATTCCCCATGGGGAAACCCTGTCCCAATCCCCATGAAATTTCGTAGGGAGTTTCACGGGGATGGGGGACAAAATGGGCGTGGGGATAGGGATAAGGAAGCCCTGCCCCATGAACATCCCTGGATTTAGGCATGAAAAAAAATATGACGTCGATAAGTGGTTACAATTTTGACGTCGGATGATAAACGAGTCAGGGATTAGGTTCATGAGTACGAGAACTTTGTGGCTAATGCTCAGTCCGAGGATATGAAGATGTGTGAGATTCTCTAGGCGAATGTGTTGGTCGAGACATTTCCTCCTTCTTGGAGCGATTTTCACAACCATTTGAAACACAAGAAGAATCATTTGACTTTGCGATAATTGATCGGTCACATGCGCACAGAAGATTCCAATATGTAAAAAAAAAATTATCTTAAGTTAACTCTGGCAGAAATTTATCTTTAAGTGATGTTTTCTATGTTCCTTAACTATGTATGAAATTGGTGTCTAGAAGTTTATTGAACAAAGCTGGATTTAGGATTGTGTTTGAGGCTGACAATGTTATCATCACATAAATGGTGACTTTTTTGGTAAGGGTTATTTGGCTGATAGTCTATTTGTGCTAAACAATGTTTCTACTTTTACTGTAATGAATGAAATAATTTCTCGTTCTGCTTATATCGTTGAAACCATTGATGTATTATATGGTGGATTAAGACGTGTGAATGTTGGATTGATTAAAAGACTTAAAAGCTTTAAATTTAATTAATGCTTCTGAACTGCATGACATTGAAAAATGTCATGTCTGCGTAGAAGCAAATTTTGCTAAAAAACTCTTTTAAACCTGTCACAACTACGTGCACTGAACTCTTAGAATTAATTTATTCTGATTTAGTTGATTTGAAAAGAACTATTAGAGAGATGGTAAAAATTACTATACTTTCTTTGTTGATGATTTTCTAGATATATGAAAATTTATCTCCTAAAATCAAATGCAAGTACTATGTTTTTTTGAAGTTTAAAGACGTACTAGAAAACCAGATAAAAAGGTAGATCAAACAAAGGTAGTGAATATAGTGATATTCTCTTAAAGTCTTGTAAATTAAATGATATTATTCTTGAAGTTACTGCTCATTATTCATCTCAAAAGAATGAAATAGCTGAATGTAAAACTAGAACTCTAAAGAAAATGATGAATGTTATTCTATTGAGTTCTGATTTATCTAATAATATGCGGGGGAAGCTGCGCTTTCTGCTTGTTTTGTTTTTAACAGGATTCCTCACAAAAAACTAGATAGACATCATTCAAGCTCCGAAAAGAATATTCACCCAAGATGAGCTACTTGAGGGTGTGAGGTGCTTAGCAAAGGTGTCATATCCAGCATTCAAAAAATATACAGTCGGATTTTAAACCTTTTTCAATGTTTTTATTTGTTATGCTCATAACAGTTATGCATATAGATTCACGTGCTTAAGCTATAATTCAATTTGTAAATATAGAAATACTGTAATTTTTTTAAGTATTTTTCCGTTGATTAAAAGTATTGGTGGATCTAGTGGAACTTCAAAACAAGTGTCCGTGTGTCTTTTCCTTCTACATTTGATACTATGATAGATTGTGAACCTAGGATTGGAGTTATAGATTCTAAACCTAGGAGACATAAAAGGCAGATGATTAGTAAAAGTTTCCAACATGACTTCTTAACTACTTTTCTAGTTGAAAAGTCTAATAAGAGATGATCATTTTGCTTGCATGTATTTGATAGATGACGATCCTAAAACCTACGAAGAGACTATAAAATCTTTCTAGCTAAAAAGCAATTAAAAGTGAACTAGAATTATTAGTTAAGAATCAAATATGGGACTTGTTAGATCTATGTATAGGAAATAAAATTATAAGGCGCAAATGGATATTTAAAAGAAAAATTAGACCGGATCGTTCAATAGAAAAATTAAAGGCTAGATTAGTTGTTGTGGGTTACACATAGAAATATAGTTTTTATTATTTCGATACATATTCCCCTGTAATCAAAATAGCTACTATTAGATCTCTAATTGCTCTTGTTCCTATTAGTTGCCTATTGATACATCAAATAGATGTAAAAACAATATTCCTTAATCGGGATTTAGAGGAAAAGATATATATGACACAACCTGAAGGCTTTATAGTTGCTGGTTAAGAGAATAAAGTATGCAAGCTTAACAAATTTCTCTATGGTCTTAAACAAGCTCCTGCATAATGGTATGAAATATTTAATGGTACTTTAGTAAAAAATGGTTACAAAGTAAATTGTTATCACTACTTGATGAAGAAGTGTCCAACAGAAGAAAAAAAATTCCTTATTTGGAATTGGACAGATTTGGGAATATCTTTTTGACCATCAAATCTGCCCCATCAATTCTTTTTGATAATTATCTTTATTATTCAGAAATTAATATTTTAAAATTATTTGTTGACCTAGTTACCAATGTTGGAGACCCCTTAAGAAGAATAGTCACCAGCCCCTATTATTAGGGGAGAGAGAGTCGCTTCTGCAGCCACAAAGTTTCTTTTCGAGAGTAGCCCCTCCAAACGTTTCCTAAACCTCACAACAGCTCATGTAAGTTTTGTATCTTCGTTGTGCTTTTAGTGTCCTTTGGTTTCATCCCAATCCTAGATTTGTACACCACACATCCTTATCCGAAAAATACCCTTTGTTGCAAGCCATCACTCTTTTGTTGGTAATATTTTTTTTGTGTGTTTTGAACAAAACTGGATTTGTATATTTTAGAGTTAATTTTTTGTTTCTCTTACTTTCTTGCCTATCTATTGTCCTTTGTTTTCTTGACATTCAATTACATATTGTCATCATTCTTTTTACTGAAAGCATTAGGCTTAAGGTAGTCTTGTTTTTGTTTTATTTCTTTGCTTGATAGCCACCAAAGCATTAAGCTCAAGGTATATTGTTATTCTTGTATCATTTGGTGTCTGGATTACCTAACTCATTTGCTTGGCTATATTAATAGTCGATTCGATATAGATAGTCAAGTTTGTTGTTTTAAGGTAAGTGCGTCATGCACCTTTGCGCAAATCTTTGATGTCATTTGGTATCACTTGGTACTAAAATGTCTTACCCAAAGAGAGAGTCCAGAGAGAAATTCAAGTGAGGGAGTGAAATGAGGAATATATTTCTTGTTAAACTTTGTTGTGTAGTTATGGAACCACGGAGAAGGGAGTTTCCTATAGAAGCTACAACCAACTAAAGAGAAGGACTGTAACGCCCCGAGTCCCTCAGGTTAGTTAGTCTCGAATCGGGAGATTTTTCTTTTAAATTTTCAAAGTGAACGTTAATTGAATTTATTTATATTTTCGGGCTCTAAAATCCAATTAAATTAATATTTACCGGATCCCGTGTGGTGGGTCTTGTTTAGGAGGGGGGTAGATTTCTTATCTTTGGGCTTGGATTTATTGGGCCTCCTTTGGGTTATTTTGTTTTTAAAACAAAGGGAAAAAGAAAGAAAACAAAAACAAAACCCTAGCCCATTCCTTCTTCTCTCTTTTCTTCTTCTTTTTCTCCCTAGCCGCCCCCCCC
>NW_019104585.1:200034-212685 GCF_001995035.1 Momordica charantia
GTCGATGCGAGGAGTCTTTCGAAAGGAGAACTATTGGGGCCTTGGGTATAAATGGTCAAGGGCCAATAGATTGTAAGACATCGAGGCCTCGGGTATAAATGGTCGAGGGTCGATGCACTAGTGTTGGGGCTCTGGGTAAAAATGGTCAGGGGCCGACACTACCAAAAGAATGGTTTCGAAGAGCTCGAATAACTGAGGTGAACATAGTTGTATGTGAGGTGTTAGGGAGCCAGGTGGACGGCAATGGTTTTTATATGATTGTGGTTAGCATCGGGTCTTGTAGAGCATGTTTATGGATGAATGTATAATGTATTAGTAGAGCATGTCTATGGTTGTTCGCATACTGTACTGATAGAGCATGACGATGTATGTTTCCTTTATGGTTATGAGCATGATGTTTGTGTGTGCTTGATGAGGGCTACTTACAGAGTATATTTTATATACTCACCCCCCTCTACAATAATTGTTTCAGGTGAAGGACTCGTGGGTGACCATGGTGATGGGACGGAGGAGACCTGACGAGCAAAGACCATAGGCTGCTTAGTTTTCCTGTTTAGTTTAATTCATTGGTTAGGGCCTTGTGTTGTGGCCAATAAACGTCTTATTTGCATTTGAATAATTGAGAGATTTTTCCTTGTTGTTAGTCTTGCTTCGGGTTAGGTGCCTATTTGAGTTTTATTCCTCTTTCTCAGATTCATATAGATTGAATAACAAACTTGCCTCGTGAGGAGGTTCACGAATGTTGTTGAATGTTATTCCATGAGATTGGTTTATCGTTAATTTGATGAGGATTGAAACTTGATTTTTTTTTTATAAGTTTATGTGCATAGAAAGTTGGCAGGATGTAGCCGGGGTTAAATCTGATTAGTTGGGTAGTTAATGTGACCTAGAGGTGTGCGGAAAATTCTGGGTCGTTACAAGGACTAAGTCCACAATGCAAGTGCTCATTTGTTGCCATGAGATCTTTCAATGTGAAACCTAAGGAAGATTCCTTGAAGGAACAAGGAGATAATCTTTTCTAATCTAGATACATAATAAATACCACATCTTGTAGTGTTCTTATTAATAATGGTAGTTGCACTGATGTCATTAGCACTTATATAGTGGATAAGTTTAAGTTAACCATTATCCCACATCGTCCCCGACCCCATGATTTGCAATGGTTAATTAATAAATGTGAGATAAAGGTTCAAAGTCAAGTATTAGTCTCATTTCCAGTACGTAGACATAAAGACAAGGTTATTTGCGATGTTGTACCTATGCATGCATGCGCCATTTTATTCAGAAGACCACGGCAATACGATGTAAAGTATGATGGCTTTCATGACAAGTACTTTCTTGATAACAATGGCAAGAAAACCACATTACTTCCCTTATCTCCAAGGAAGTGCGAATTGTTTAAGAGAAATTGGAGGAAAGAAGAAGATAGGTCGCAACCAAGGAGTCTACCAAAACTTAAGAATACAAGGTAAATGCTCCAAATAATGAAGGTCGTGAGTCTCATTGCAAGTTTAAGTGTGATCAAGAGAGTTTATGTTCTAGTTAGATGCTTCTTATGTTCATGTGTAAAGGTACGTGTCTTCTAACTCAAGAACTTCAATATACTTTACCAAGTATGTTTGTTGAGCTTTTGTAGAAATTCAAGGGTGTTTTTTTCCTTAAGAGATGCCTAACGAGCTACCACCAATGAAAGGAATAGAACATGAGGTCGACTTCATCCAAGATCACGATTTCCTAATCGGCCAGCCTATCGTACAGATTCCAAAGAAGCTGAGAATATCCAAAAGCATATCTGGAAGAATTACTTCCTCGCAGGTATGTAATAGAATAACTTAGCCTTTGTAGTGTCTCCGGTTTACATGTACCTAAAAAGGATGGATCTTGGCGCATGTGTGTAGAATGTAAGGCCATTAACAAGATCACCATTAAATATAGATATCCGATATCAAGGTTAGATGATATGCTTAATGAATTGTGTGGTTATGAATTGTTTACCAAAATTAATTTTAAATTGGGTTATCATGAAATTAGGATGCAAGTAGGTGATGAATGGAAGACAACATTCTATACTAAATTTTAATTGTATTAATGGTTAGTAATGCCTTTTGAGTAAACTAATGCACCTACGAGTTGAGGCTTGTGAACCATGAGAATATCTAGGAAAATTTGTTGTGGTATATTTGGATGATATCCTAGTATATTCTATGCTAACCTAAACAAGTGTAGCTTTTGTATGGAAAGAGTGAACTTCTTATGTTTCATTGTGACAAGCCAAGGAGTAGAGGTTGATCAAACATCAAGGCAATCTAAGACAAACTTAATCAAAGAAATGCCAAATGGTTGGAGTTCATAGAAACATTCACATATGTGATCAAGTATAAGAAAGGTAAAGAAAATTTAGTGGCTCGATACATTATCAAGGAGGTATTCTTTACTCTCTTTGCTAAGTGCAAAACTTTTGGTGTTTGAACATCTTAAGTCCTTATATGCTTTGGATCAATATTTTTACTAACCCTTTTGAATTTGTACTAATGGTGGGACTTGTGAGCATTATATGATGTTTGATGAACATTTGTTCAGGAAAAGGAATATGTGCATTCCACGAGGATGATCCGAGAGCTACTCATCAAGGAAGCACATGGAGGAGGACTTATAGGTCACTTTGGAGTAATCGAGATTTTTGATATGCTTGTCGAGCACTTCTTTTGGCAAAAAATGTCTCATGATGTATATAAGGTTTGTGACTATTGCATAATGTGCAAGCAAGCTAAATCCAAAATGATGTCACACGGTTTGTATGCTCCTTTACCTACTCCTAATGCATCATCATTAGATATATCAATGGATTTTGTATTAGGATTACGCAGGTTGAAGAGAGGAAAGGATAGTATCTTTGTGGCAGCAGTGGATAAGTTTAGCAAGATAGCCCATATTATTCCATGTTCCAAAACTAAGGATGCCAAACATGTTGTTGATCTATTTTTTTTTAAAAATGATCAAATTACATGACATTCCTCAAACTTTTGTTAGTGATAGGAATGTTATGTTTTTTAGTCACTTTTGGAAAGTTTGGTGGGGAAAGTTAGAAACTAAGCTCATTATTTCACTACATGTCACCACAAACGGATGGACAAATTGAAGTCCTTAATAGAATCTTGGTGAGTTTGCTAAAAGTCATGATGGACAATAATTTGAAGAATTTGGAGGAGCACTTGCCATTTATATAGTTTGCATATAATCAAACAATACATAACACTACTCATTGTTCTCTTTTTGAAGTTGTGTATGGTTTTAATCCTTTAACTCCACTTCATTTTTATTGCCTATGCCTTTTGAAAAGTTTGCTAGTCTTGAAGCCGAAAGCAAGTTATATTTCATGCATTATTTACATAAAGAAGTGAAGGAGAGGATCAAGAAAAACAATCACAAAGTTGCTTCAAGAGTCAATCGACACTAGAAGCATATGGTGTTCAAAAAAGGATATTGGGTTTTGGTGCATCTTAGGAATGAACGATTTCCAAATGAAAGAAGTTCCAAGCTCATAGGTGATGGACCATTCCAAGTACTCGAGAGGATCAATGAAAATTCATACAAGATTGATCTACAAAGTAAGAATGGTGTTAGTACTATTTTCAATGTTGCTAACTTAACTCCTTTCAATGGAGGTGAAAATTTTGATTCGATGATGAATCTTTTTTAGAAAGTATGATATCATGTGATCTAATCCCACCAACTCTATAGCAAAGACCAACTACAAGAGCTCGTGCTAAAAAGCTTCAAGGAACTATGAATCAATACGTGCAAAACTTGATAAGCACCATACATGAAGAAGAGAAAGAGGGTTTTCAAGTCCACAAAAAGAGCCAAATTAAGATATTGGAACTTGAAGAACCCACCAAAAAGTTGGTGTGCCTCACAACCACCCATCGCACACTACCACACACTCAGCGTAAACCTTGCCGCAAACCCTATCCTATGTCGTACGCCACACCGCCATCCTTGCCTACTCGCACTCTTACCCCTATCATGCCGACACTCGCTTGCCACCCACACCTACTTAGCACAATACCCATGTCCCATCAGCCCTTGCCTGCGTGCGCCAAAGTTTGCCACCACCCCTCTTTTGGTTGCTTCCCAAGTGTAATAAAATAGGAAATATATTGATATTCATTTTCTTTATATTTTTTCCTTAAGAAATAGTTTTCCTTTTTATTTTAAGCATGTATTATTTTCAAAATTTAGGAAGAATCTT
This sequence comes from Momordica charantia, assembly GCF_001995035.1. The sequence goes on from NW_019104585.1 coordinate 204,287, forward strand.
GTTATATTTTACTAAAATTTTTAGGTTTATTTTATTTTACAAAATTCTCATAAAGGCTATTAACTTCAACTTTAAATTGGTATCTCATTGTAGTGTTTGAGACAAGTTTTGAGTGATTGAATTTCGAATAGGGTGAGAGCTTTGATCGGCTGGTTTTTCTCGTTAGGAATTATTTCAAAAGGTCGACGACATATCTCCTTGTGATTCGCCAACGCAAGTGTGAATCTCTTAGAGACTATGTGGCCCATTCATGGAAGAGAAGATTAAAATGAAGAATTGTTCTAATGATATGATCTGTTCAGCTTTTATTGCAGGCCTACGGCACATAGCTGATGAGGTCCCTTGGAAATAAGATGACATCAACTTATACAGAGGTCCTTAGTCGAAATCAGAAATACATGGATTTCAAATAGCTAAAGAACCACGAAGCGACAATAAACTCCATCTATCAATGGGAAAAGGCAAAGTCACTGAACCTTAACCAAGCACTATACTGATAACAAAAGATCAGACCGTGATTCTGGTCGAGGAAGGAGGTTTGAAAAGTATACTCCAATCAATGTTCCAGTCATTAAAATATTGGCCGTAATAGAGGATAACGACCTCAACGACTTGATTAAGAGACATGGTAAGCTTAAGAACAATCTAAACAAAAGAGATCGAAGCAAGTAATATTTTTTCATAGAGACCATGGCCATGACACTGCAAACTGCAATGATCTACGTGATCAGATAAAGTCCCTTATTTAAAGGGGTTATTTCAAGAAATATATAGGATGAGGAGAACGCTGCGGTCCAACAAAAACGATAAAAATGAGAACCGAGATTGTTCAAGATCACAACCCATGAAGGTCGTAGTGAGGGTCATTCAAGAAACAAAAATAAAGGCTCCCATCAGAGAAGCACGAGGTAAATACCTCGTATGCAAAGATTACCACCCTACTAATCACTTCATTGACCAAGACTTGGATGGACGCCATTAACCCTACAACAACGCATTAGTAATTTCACTCTTTATCGATAATGTGAAGATTCGCCTAGTTTCAATCAATGGCAGAGCACCAACCAACATCATCTCTTTCTCAACTTACACTACGCTTGGTTGGGAAAAACTCAACTGAAGAGATGTCTGGCCCCTTGGTCAAGATTGTCAGTGAATCTATTACACCAGAGGTGTTGGGTTTATAAGGTGATTGCAAACAAAGTCCCACATTGGCTAGGGAAGGGAATGATCATTGGTATATAAGAGAGGACAATTATCTCCATTGGTATGAGGCCTTTTGGGTGAAACCAAAAGTAAAGTCCTGAGGGCTATGCCCGAAGTGGACAATATCATACCATTGTAGCGATATGTGGGGTACCGTTGTCCTTAACAAGTGGTATCAGAGCCATAGTCTAAACCTAGCTGTGTGCCCCGCGTATCTCAGCATGATTTATTTTATTTGGTTTTATTCTTACTATATTTTATTTTGGGTCGTTGAGGAGTCATAATGATATATAATTTATGTTTCGAAAGGCACTACTAGGCCTTGGTTCGAGTCGTTGGACTTAATTATTTTACTTCAATTATTTGAAGGTTGTTAAGCTTGGTATGACTTGAAAAAAAAAACTATATGGGAGTTCTAGTTCTTTAAACCTTTGGGCATGTGTTAGAATTAGGTATTTGGGTTTTTTGTTTCAAATCCAAACAAAAGAGAAAACAAAAGAAAAAGAGAGCAAAAGGCCAAAACCTAATTTTTTCTTTTCCCTCGTCCTCCACGCAAAACCTCCCTCCCCCACGTTTCCCTTCCTCTCTTTGGTGACGAGCCTCCTCCGACGCCGCGACCTCGCTTCCCGATGACCCACACCGACAAGCAGCAGTGCCGTTCCTTCGTTTCCCGACGACCCACTCTGACGAGCAGCAGTTTGGCGACGCGAGCGTACCAGCGGTGGTGTTGCTTGGTGTTCGCGGTGGCTGGGTTTTTCTAGATGTTTTCGGTGGCTGTTGGCAAAGTCCGGGTTGATTAGCAATGACCCACGACTCTTAGCACATAATATTGGTGGCACGTGCTCCTTGGGTAGTGGCCAACAACGTCGGGGCTGGTTTTCGGGCGACTTTTCTTGTTGTAAAAACGCAAACAGCTTAGACTCTCTGTGTTCAACGACTGCCCATTTCCGTTCAAGGCTCAATTTATGCTACCCACGCTTATCTGAAATAGATCTAAGTTATTTACACCTAAACGAAGTCGATTTCGTGGTAAACGGACTTTCAAAACTACCTTAGAATGTTTTCCCCATGGCTTAAAGTTAGAAATGACTTGCTGTTTTTTTTCTTGTTTTATAGTATAGGTGTTGAAAACACGCAAGGACTAGGAGCGTGAGGGTATGTAAGTAGTAATAGGGACATGTGTGTGCGTTTATGAACTGTTGGACATGTCTTTTGGCTATTTGATTATCTAATACATATATCTCATGTCGTTATGATTACTGGATGTGTTAGTTAAGGGTGATTGAATGCATGTTCTAAATTGGTCATTCGTGCTAGCGTTATGTTGTTGGAATAGGTTGGATGAAATTGTTTAAATTTTCTTTTGTCAAATAGGTATTATAGTTACCCGTTGAAAGAGACTGTTTAAAGGTTTTGCGAGTTGTGCCTATTCTTGTCACTTTGTGTAAATCATGCTAAAAATGTTTGCAATGTTGCTATTTATCTTACCAGAGCCATTACGTGTGTGTCCCCTATGATGTGAGCATGCTGCTGGTTGTTAAATGTTGTGTTCATGCGATCTTTATGCATTAATAAGTGTAATTAGGAAGCTAGTACTGGAAATGTTGGTTGGGGATGAGATATGGAGTGGGATGTTACGAAAGAAGAACCCACGAGTGTTAGGGCTCCGGGTGCAAAGGTCGAGGACTGATATGGTACTACTGGGTGTCGAGGCTCCAGGTACAAAGATTGGGGGTTGATACGTTAGTCTTAGTAAGGACAAATGTCGAGGCCCTAGGTACAAAGGTTAGGGGTCGGCATGAAGAAACAAATCATTGGATCAGCACTGCTAGTTGGGTGTCGGGCTCCGGGTACAAAGGTCGGGGGACGACAAGCCAACTTGGTTAGAATAGGTTTTTCGAGGCTCCAGGTACAAAGTTCGGAAATCGATACGTTAAAATGAATGTCGAAGCCTTGGGTAGAAAGGTCAAGGGTCGAATGCCAAGTTATGTAGAGGAATGTTGGAGCTTTGGGTACAAAGGTCAAGGACCAACACGAAACGAAAGAGTGCGACTTGGAGAATTGGTGTGGTGACAAAGTTAGAAAGTGTTTGGGAATAGTCAAGTACCTACGGGCTAGGAGATGTGGATTGTGATAGTTTAACGCTTGTTGCATGTTGTCAACCTTTACAACTTGTTGATTGCTTGAATTTCCAGTTAATATATCGTTTGAATATCGTGTGATAGTATGCTGGTGTTGTATAGTTATGACCATGGTGGTGATGTGGAGAGGGCTCGATTGAGAAAGGACCATTAGGCTGCGTTTCATTTATTTTCCCTTATACTGTTAGGATAGAGGAATTTCCCTTTTATTTTGGACTTTTTAGTAGAGTGATGTTTAGGTTGGGCCTCGGTGGTGTTGTTTGATGTGTCTGGACATTTTATTGCCCTTTGAGTCGATGTTATCTTTTGATTATTTAGTTTTCCTACGAGTGTTGGTTATTGAATAAACAAGATTTTATGTTTGTTAGCCCATGGAGGGCTAGTTGACTTCCTTGATTATTGGAGAAGTTCTGAACTTTTTAGATCATGATGGTTTTCATTGTGTTAAAGGGAGGGTCGGTGCAGGTAGTTGGGTAAAGTTACCCCAAGTGTGCTGTGGAAATTCAGGGGCGTTACAGAAATGTTGTAGTAGACGAAGTTTTAATGCTGACTTTATAAAAGAGGTTTACTATCCCGAATGGCTCTCTAATGTCATTCTTGTTTAAAAAAAATAACATAATAGAGAATGTGTTGAAGTTTACTAGTCTAAATAAAGCATGCCCGAAATATAATTTTCCTCTTCCAAAAATAGATCAAGTCGTCGACGCAATGACTGGGCATGGACTATTAATATTCATGGATGCATATCGGGGTTATAACAAGAGTAAAATACATGTGCCCGACAAAAAACATACTTCCTTTGTCACCAATCAAGGAATTTATAGTTATAAAGTACTGCTTTCGGGCTAAAAAATATCGGTACAACCTATCAACAAATGGTTATTCATGAAACAGATAGGTCGTAATATGGAGGTCTGTGTGGATGATATGCTAGTAAAAAGCATGAGTTCAAATCTTCATATAGTAGGTCTAACCAAGGCTTTCGATGTTCTTTGATATTACAAGATAAAGATTAATCCGACCAAATGTGTTTTTTGAGTCTCGTGGGTAAAATTTCTCGGCTTTATTGTGAATGAGCGTGGAATAAAAGCAACTCTAGATAAAATATGAGTTGTTTTGGATATGGAACCTCTACAAAGTCTTTAATAGCTCCAATATTTGAATGCTTGGATAGCTGCCTTGACATGGTTTGTTTCTCGCTCCACATATAATTGCTTGCCTTTTTTTCAAGGTTTTTAGAAGTAAAGAACAGTTCGAATGGAACACGAAGTGTCACGAAGGATTCAATCAATTGAAAGCATACTTGGGTTAATGTCGCTGTTGTCAAAACCCCTTCAAAGAGATAAACTATTTCTATATTTAGCAGTGTTAGAGGCTGCAGTCAGCTCATCGTGATAAAAGATGAAAAAGGACATCATAGGTCGATCTCTTATATGAGTAAGTCAATTATTGGTGCTTAAATGTAGTACACCAACATAGAGAAATTGGAATTCGCTTTGGTTACTTCAGGTCAACGCTTATGTCCAAACTTTCAAGCCCACTGAGTGACTGTGCCGACCAATTTTCCACTTCAACAACTCTTTCAAAAGCTAAAAGCATCAGGAAGACTTATGAAATGAGCAATTTAGCTAAGTGAGTACGATATTAAATTCAAGCGAAGAACTACAATCAAAGGTCAAACAATCGTGGGTTTTATTGTCCAACTAACATTGAATAAATCAAAAGTGGAATCTCAACAACACTTAACCTTCTATATTGATGGATCCTAGAATAAAAAAGGTTATGGAGCAGGAGTTCTATACAGTCACCAGATGGTGTGCGTTTAGAATGACTTTGGTTGTGGAGCAGGAATTCTATACAGTCACCAAATGGTGTGCGTTTAGAATATGACTTTGGTTCAATTTTGTTGAAGAGAAAGCAGAAGAAGACTGAAAGAAGTCTGGCCAAGGCATTACTTCGAAGTGGCTTATTAAACTTCGCCATCAACAGTTGGTTCATCTACAGGCTCATTGCCTAGCTCCCAATCTTTCTCATTGTCTTCGACGATTTTGGAAATGTTGAAGTCAAGAGCTTTTTTCTTGAGCCATTCAATGGTGAAGTCAAATCTTTTAATTGCCAATTGCTTCTTGTATAGGTCAAACTTGAGATGCTTCTACTATACCTCCAAAAACAAGTCTTGGAGAGTTTTACTTTCAGTGCAACTTTTTCTTCGAGTTTGTTCTTTGTAGTTGCTTCAATCTTGGTCAACTCCTCTTTTAATTGAGAAATCTCATCATGAGCCCATTTTAGGTTGACATCAAGTTTCACTGCCTGATCTTTGACCTTCTCCGCTTGATCCTTGACTTGTTCAATCCTTTCTTTGGCGTTGTCTAGTTTCTCTTGCGCTTCGATGTTATAGTTCGCAAGAGATTCTTCTATCTCTTGTTCAACCTTCTCCTCGGCAGCATTGAGACATCTTTCTTTGTTATGACGTATGTAATGCCTCAATAGTTCGGTTCAAATCATAACGAATCCTTGAGAAGAGAGGAAAATTTTCTCACAAAAAGAAAGAAGAAAAAAAGTAGCACTAATACTTAAAAAAAGAAAGGTGAAAGAAATTGTGAATTATACCTCGGCTGCATCATTGACCATGTGTTGGATATAGTATGTGTTGGATGCAGATTTCGACCTGCCACGTGTCAGAATAGAAAAGGTGGGTTGAATTAGCATCCGCGTAAAATATAGAAATTAACCTAAGTCCACTGAGGTCGACAGTTAGGGCACGACCTAAGACGTCGAGCTGACCTTCAGTGATATCCGTAACGATGTTTCTTCCGAACCCGACAACACGTCGCATTTTTAGGATTTGTCAGAATTCCTATCGGATCCAGTTTCTATAAATAGAAACTCCCGCCTTAAATGCAAGGCATGCAAACCTAGATATACTCGGCGAGTTAGGTAGGATTGAAACTAACTTGCTCATCAGAGTGCTAACCTTGTTTTTCAGGTTCTTCAAGGGCTTTGAGAGGCAGTCTGGCATCTCAGAGAAGATCCTTCTGATCCCTCCGACCTATCTTTCTTTCAAGCTTGGCAAATCCGAGCACAAACAGTCTGCTCTCGAACTATATTTAGAAGATTTGGAGCAGATGAACCTGTCTCTAGACATAATGTAGAAGATGCTAGAAAGAGCCTTAAAAATTTTGGCACTTCGTATGTTCGTTACGAAGGGGAGGTTGATGTTGCCTCAACCTTCAGCCGAGTCAGACTCTCCACATAGTTCAGACAGGTGCTATGTGACTTAGATGGAAGCATCAATTGATGTCTCTATCAGCTGGTGGACAAATCAATTACATCCAGAAGGAAAAATCGAGGATGTGTTGGTACATGTTGATAAATTTATATTACTATAAGATTTTATCATCATTTATTAGGAAGCTGACAAGGAAGTTCCTATTATTAGGAAGACCATTCTTGGCCACAGATAAGGCATGAGTAGATGTGCATAAGGGCAAATTAACAATGCTGAGTACAAGTTCAAGAGGTAAACATTTTAGTGTTCAACTCAATTAAAGGCACTACTGAGCTCGAAGAATCTTCTACTACCAGTATCTCATACGACATATTAAATGACGAGTTTATTAAAGAGGTGTTGCTGGAGTAACTTAATGAAGAAGGTTCAGTAAACCAAGACGAAAGAGGAGAAAAGGAGGATGAAGTAATATATTTAGTGTGAATGCCAAAATGAGAGAGGGCTGAACAAATTATATTAGTATCTATGGAAGAAGTGAGTACATAAAAGCAGCCGGAAATTAAGGTTACATTTTCCAATGAGCAATTTTTGGCTGTCACACATGTAGAGCACAAAAGATGGTCCATATGTTTGCGGAATAAAAGTAGATCTGCTTCGAAAAACATTACCATCCAAGGTCTTTCATCTTTCATGAGTCTGTGACTCGTATGGGTGTTATTTGAAGTGATGATAAATTAAGTTTCAGAAGCAGTTTGCATTGCTCTACGTTTAATTTGGACATATAATTTATCTATTTTAAATAATTGTTGTGATAAAACATGTAGAAATTAATTAAGTTCATTCTACTTTACCTTATTAGGTTAAAAGTGTTTTATCTCACTAAAGTAAGGAAGAACCCTATACAAATAATCATTTACATGTCACATTTTTTGTAATTTTTAATGCTATGAATCCGTGATTAATTTTATCTATTTCGTTTAGTTATGTTGGTATTTGTGATCATTAATGGATTTTAGCACCTTTTAAATCTAAGACCTCTTTGATTCTTATGGATGTAACTACTAATCCAAATTGTTTAATTTAACTCCTTTTTACAATAGCAATTTTAAAGCTCATGAGGCCAAATATATCTGGCCCAACGTTAGATTGTTGGAATTTTTAATGACATGGGGCCACACACATGTAGTTATTGAATGTTTTTTTTTGGTTGCTATGTTAACTAAATGGGAAATTTGAATTTGTGACCCCTCCAATAACTGAAACTGGATAAATGACCCAATTTTTAAAAAATCTAATTTGTGACCCCTCCACCCCTTATTTATGATCCCTTAAATATTTTATTCATGGGAAAAGACCAATTTACCCTCATTGTTAATAAATGTGCATTTATGATTTCCACCTAACCATTTCACCAAACTGTAAACCCATATTTTACATATGTTTGAACATGTTAATATTATAGATTATGTATAACTCACAGATCACGTTTTCAAAATCCGCTCAACTACGTACGTGTTTGATCTTTCTTTATCCCCACACTATCCAAAATCATTGTCCCCACAATTTCACTTGAGGTATGTTACCTTTACACAAACTTTTGTACTCTATAATTGTTGAACTTTTTTGAAATATTTTCCCATTAATAGGTTCAACTACTAGATTTGGCTGTTGACAAAAAAAAATTAGATTGTTGCAATTACTTCAATCCCGGATCTATACCTGGTCCGAGATTGAATGTAAACAATCCCGGTGCATCACGTATCGGGACTGTCTCGGATGTATCTCGGACCAGTCTTGGTCCGAGACATGTCCTGGACTAATCT
>NW_019104585.1:249315-268861 GCF_001995035.1 Momordica charantia
AAAACCAAATTACCTCAATGGAGGCCCAACCATCCAAGCCCAAGAGAAAGGAGTCCATACCCCTTAAAACAAGACCCAACATACTGAGTTCAGTAATTATTAATTTAATTGGATTTTTAGAGCCCGATAAATATAGATAAATTTAATTAACCATCAATTTAATATTAAATGAAAAATCTCCTAAATCGAGACTAACTAACCTGAGGGACTCGGGGCGTTACATCTCTTTTCGTGTTATAACTTCAAAAATATTTCACTACTCATAACTTTGTTTGAATTATGTAGAAAAACAAAGAGGGACGAGAGGTAAATGAAATTGAACTATTCGAAGTAACACACAAAAGAGCGAACAACGAGTGGGTGAGCACGGTGGCTGGTAAAAAACATGTAGGTAAAACTACTTTGATTTTCGTATTATTTGACGTGTATTAATATTATTTATGGACATTGTAGGAACAAATGGTTGAACTGAAAAATGCACCAGTGGAAGAAGGTGCAGAACCTCCTTCAGCTCGACAAATCAATGTTCAAGTACTAGGCAGGCGAGGAGCAATTGGATGGGAACCACCGACGTCGACGATTCAGAATGAATGAAGTTCTTAAAGAAATAAAGAGTCAATAAATCAAATTGCTCAATTGCAATCAATTGTATAGACACAACAAAGCCTGCTTGAAAATGGCTTAATTGAGTCAGTTGCAAGAAACTGTAAACAGGCTAAGCAATGCTAGAGAAGGATCGTCACACGAAGCCAATTCTCAAACATCGAATGATGCTTAAAAAGTTACTCATACATATTGTCTATAGTAGATCAGTATTTAAGTAGATGATTCTTTATAGTAGATATTGGACTTGATGTGCTTTGAAGTATTGTGACTATCCTGCAGTTATGGTAGTCAAGGCTTATGTTATATCGATATGAATTTGTTAGTATATTCACATGTGAGTTGTTCATGATGTTAATAGAAGTGTAGATATTTGATGTATGTATTTATGAAATACTGGTTTTTACGTAGCTAATTGTTATGGCTACCATGCAGTTATGGTAGTCATAGCTTATATTATGTCTAATATAGGTTTGTTAGTAAATTCAAGTGTTAGGAGCATTTGAATTGTTTATGATGTTAATAGAAGCATAACAACGATCGTTTGACGCATATACTTATAAATATTAGTTTTGATGTAGTTGAAATGTCGTGATCTTGCAGTTATGGTAGTCATCACTTGTGTTGTATATCTATACAAATGAGTTTATTAGTATTTTATGAAGTTAGGAGGATTTGGGTTGTTTATAGTGTTAATATAACATGGCTAGATCTATATTGGTTTTGATGTTGTGACTATTTCTCTTGTAGTGTTGCAACTTTGTTTGTTTTAAAATGATTTAATAGTTGTTTGTATTATAAGCTTAGATTTTAAAGTTCTAATAGATTACTTTTTGTTTATAAGGTTTAGTGTTGTTTACTATGTTTTTCATTATTTAGTAATTTGGTGTGGATATATATATATGTTGGTTTACTAGGTCAAAAAAACTTTTTTGATTATATTTTCATGTTAAATAAGTTGTGTTGTTAATTTTTTACGGTATATAACTATGTCATCCAAAGCGGTTGTGCTGGATCATTCAGAAGAAGAACTTCGTGCACATGTTTTATTTTGTTATATGTAATTGAATCAAATATACTTATAACACAAATTCTTATTTGTAGCTAGAAAATACTTTTTTTTGTTTTAACAGGATGTTGCACATTTGGAGAACCGTACCTTACGTATTTTTTAATATTAAAAATACTTTTCAGTGATTTTTTACGTATGTGTCGTTTTAAATCACAGAAATTGAGAAAAATTGAAGGTGAAATTGGAACGAAAATTGGATATTGCCTATTCTGGAATCGGTTTTTAGCGATATAAAAAGATGTCGCTAAATATAATTTCATTGACAAGCCAATTTTGTCGCTGAAAATGTTATATAGCGACATTTAAAAATGTCGCTGAAACGTATTTTCTGCGACACAAGCAGATGTCGCTGAAAATAGGCATTAGCGACATCTGGCTTTGTCGCTATATAACATTTTCAGTGACAGCCCAGCAATGTTGCTGAAACTTTAAACGACGAGTTATCTGCGACGTCCTTAGCGATGGATCGGATCTCATTGCTGAAACTTTTAGCTACAAATTTGGATTTTGAGCGACATTTTTTAAGTGTCTCTGAAACTCCTTTTTCTTGTAATGAAAGAAACTCAAGTTTTGATCGAGAAAAAGTGGGGAGGAAGAGTAAAAAAACTAAATAAAAAGTCACGAAACTTTTGAAATTCTTCATTAATTATAATTAAAAATAAGTTATAACTTTTTAATTAATTCATAGAAACAAAGAGACAACAAAACTATACATATTCAAACTTTTTTGAGAGGAATAGTTTTTGAGGGAGAGAAAATTAAATTGAGAAAAGTGGAATTTGTAACGATTTGGATAAAATGTTTGGAAAGAAATTAAAAAAAAAAAAGATGAAAGTGGCATGGGAGAGAGGAGGGGATGTTCTAACATTTGACATGATTAAGAGGGAGAAAATTAATTTGAAAAAATGGAATCTGTAAAGATGAAGATAAAAGTATTTTGAAATAAAATGAAAAAAAAAAAAAGAATTGAAGGAAGTGGCGTGGGAGAGGAGGGGTATGAGAGAGAAAATTTATGTATGACAAAATTACCTACATAAAAATAGAAATACTTAAATGAGAGAGGCAAAATAGGGAGAAAAAGCTTCTCCCTATAGCCCTTTTTATATAGAGACAACTGCATAAATGGCCAAAATAAATTAGACGTTTTAAAAAATGACCAAATATATTGAATATTGTGTAAATGACATTTTTTTAGAACCTAAATATTATTGTAGACAAATATACCCATATAACTATATGTGCTTAATTTTAGGGATTTTATTTGGTAAAACAACTCTAAAAAATAACGTCAATCAATTCTAAATAATCAAATTTAAACAACTAAAATCTAATTTAAAAATTGAAAGTATATTTTGAAAGTACAGAAATAAAAATTTATTCAAAATTTGACGAACATTTAAAATTTATAAATTTCTAAGTTAAAATCTAAAATTTAAAATTTATAGGTGGGAGGGGTAAATACATTTAATGGATCCATACAACTATGAAATAAAATAAAATCAAACATACCTTATCACATGAAGTCATGGTGAGTTGTGGTCTACACTTCATTTATGAGGTCAATTTCAGTATTTATAGTGGTATGTGTCGCACTTTGTTTTATGTGTTGATGGTGAGTTGTGGTCTACACTCGAGTCGCACTTCCATTTATTGGGTAATTGTCAATATCTATAGTAGTCTGCACTCTCATTTCTGGGGTCAATGTTGGTATCTACAGTGGTTTGCATTGAGTGTCACACTTCCATTTCGATGTCAATGTCAATATCTATAGTAGTCTGTACTCTCATTTCTGGGGTCAATGTCGGTGTCTACAGTGGTTTGCATTGGGTGTCACACTTCCATTTCGATGTCAATGTCAATATCTACAGTGGTCTGTACTAGTGTTGCATTTTCATTTTCGAATAAATGTTGGTATCTACAAAGGCAATACCTATAATGTCTTCCCCAACTAACTTGTTCCTATGATTTGTGAGCACAATTGTGACCTATAATAAAGAACTTGAGGAGAAAAGAGGAGGAAAGTAATTTTAGGGGCTAAGTTGCAAACTCTAACAAGAATGGGAAAGGGAGAGAGAAGCAAACAGAAAGAAAATTGAATAAGACTAACCCAGTTGATGCTCAAGCCAAGGGTAGTAGATAGATGGAGCTTTTGCAATCATGACAAGACATAATATGTAGGAAACTATAGCTACTAAAACAAAAGATTTTCGGTCTCACTACCATCATATAGAAATGCGACTAGTATACAATTCACTATTGCCGATGGAAGAGCTCGGAAGGATGAGACTTAATCTATCATTGTAGAAAGAGCTTGTAAGATACAATTGGTTGGTCGTTCAATTTGTTGTTGCAGATGGGAAAGGTATGGGAGATCAGACTAAAATTTAAAAGATAGGGAGATAAAATCAATTCAATTAAATCCTTTTTAAATATGGGAAAAAATCTATGTTGGGTGGTTTCAAATGAGTAGGGACAAAAATAAATTTAAGGGCAAAGTTGAAAAATCATTAAATTTTTAAATCTCCTAAAATGTAGTTTAGCTCTTTGTGCAAATGTGGTACTTAGACTATTTTTTTAAACGGGTGTCCGATTTTAGCCATTCACTTAAATTACCCTTTTATATATAGTATAGATAGGAGATCAAACTTCCGACCTCGAAGAAATGAGTACATGTCAATTACGGTCGAGTTAGGTTCATGTTAGCTAATATTCATTCATTATTCAAACATCATTCATGAAAATAATTCAATAATTTTTGAGTTTGTATGGTAAGAAATTTAAATGGTTGTGATACGAATCTATTTGTGACCAATTACATATATCAAAGGAGCAATTATTATAAGAAAGGCAAGGAAGATTCAAGAGGCTTTCACACTGCACCTTCAAAAGCTTGTTAATGCACAAGAACCAACAAAGAGTTTTGAGCCCGAATTTATTCATAATGTTACTTCAATGAGTCAAGAAGAGAATGGAGCAAAGTGGCACGGGAAAAGTTGTCTATTTTGAGAGATGGCACGGAGGACAAAAAAAGTGTGCAGATTCGTGAACAGGTGCCTTTGCAGATTGCACCTCTTTGGAATTTGTGAAGTCAAAAGTTGTCAAACCATATCCAAATGTGAARCGCCTCCTACAGCACATAGATAAGACCATTTGAAGCATGACTACGTTTTCTGATCCGCATTTAAGTGTCTAGAATGATGTGCAATCAAGTTTTAATTTGCATGTCTTATTTTCTACAATTTGCATTAAGTAGTATTTTGAAAAACTTTTGGTGTTCTTATGTTGAACGACCATTTGGCCTATTTAAAGGCTTGTAATGCTCTTGTTATGGATAACTTAAGATTAAAAAACATATGGAAATTCAAGAAGTTTTGTTCCTTAACACTTTTGGTGTTGCTTCTTTCAAATCTTGCTTTAGGTTTGATGTTAAACCGATTCATTGGATTAGTCTCGATCAAGCTAATTCTGGAGTGAGTCGTCTTAGGATCTAGGAGTGACCATCGTAGATTCTAAGTCCGATCTAAGAGTGATTCATCTTCTAACCTTACTCTTGGTTGGAATCATTCGGTAAGTTAGTCGTTTTTGTGAATGTTTGCAAGGATCCTAGAAGGACCTCTAGCTTTGTAAACCCGAGCAACCTTGGCGCTTATCAGGTTGGTTTCTTTTAATTATAGTATTGGATCTTGCTGCGAGTTATAAACTCATTATAAAAATATTTTAAACAAACAAAAAGCTACCCATGTTTTTCTTTGCTTTCCATAAATATTTTGACATTTTTATTGAGCAATCCTTCGTATGTTTACAATGATGTAATATTTTACTTATCCACATTTAAAACTCTACTAAAAATCTCACACCAATAAAAGTAATCTTCAGAATGTTTACATTACTATCTCAAGTTACTTTTTATAATTTTTTTTAATAAAAATTTAATGGATATTTTTACTATATAATGTAAAATACTAACGAAATATTAGAAAAAAAGAGTCAACAAAATTTTTATAATGTAAAAAAAAATTAAAAACAAATTTAATCCCTCAACATCCAATAAAGTAACAATTTAGTTTCTTTACTTTATGGTTATAATTTAGTCCCTACTTTTAAAAATTTGGTTAGATTTAACGGAAGTATGACGTGGCTTGTACATGTGAACAAATTAATGTCTAACTATGAGTTGGTTCAATCTCGAATAGGTTCAATTTTGGATAGGTTTAGAACTTTAAAAAAATTATAAAAGAAAAGTGTCTCCCTTTTAAGTTTTCACGACTCTTAAGAATGTTTAAAGAGAAGCTCTTGGGATTTGATTGAAGAAAGACGAAACCTACGTCAAAGTGACACTTTTAAATGTTTAAGAACTAAATCGTAACTTTATTGAAAGTTGGGACCATATATGTTTTTTAACAAGAAGAAAAGTTAAAATTTACTTTACTAATTCATTCTTTCATGAATTTCTTATTTCAAACCACTTCTCAAGAATATTCATCTAAATAGGTCTAGCCAAAAATATTTTTTTTAGGAGTGACAAAATTTTACATTCTAGCTCTATATATAATATATGTTTGTGCAACAAAAGTTGGTCAAGATCGACATGATTAAGGTATGTCGATTGGGAGTGCATGGGTGTCCGAAAGAGTTGGAAAGCCGCCTGGGAAGGAAAGGATCTGCAAAAGGGAACAAACACTCTAATGTCCAAATCTGTTTCAGTTCAACCTTAGTATATAGAAGAGAGAAGTGACCTTTGGATAGGGAGAACTTCATCTCTTTTAGGGATCTTCCAGTATTTGGCTAAGTATGGAAAGTTGTTTCCATAGGGAACGACGATCATTGATGGACGACCTTATGGTCTGTCCATTGTTTGTGCTCCACATGGCAAGGTCTTCGTTAAGGATGGCAACGGGGTAGGGCGAGGTCGTGGGGATGGGTTCCCCAGAGAAGCAGTCCTCGAGATATATATATATTCGAAAAAAATTTATAAATATCTTAATTCTTTAAAAAAAATATATAGTTTTTTTAATAGTGTAAAATTGAATTAAATACAACTACAATATTTTAAAAAATTAAAAAAAAAGTATTTATATATATTAATATTATAATATATAAAAATGGAAAAATTAATAAAATATTAAATGCAGGGAAGGTCGATTTGAACCTCGATTAGGATCCTCAATTTGGCCTCCTGTCCATGGGTATATGCCAATTACCATTGAATTATGCTCGCTTTTGGCACGATCTATCTTTATCTTAATTACTATTAGAAAATTTACAACTCATTATTAAAAAAGAAAAAAAAAATCTCTACTTTTGCATTTCTCTTTTTAGTTGTCAAATAATTCAATGGTGCTCAAGACAAAGATGGATCTTTACTAGTAAGGAACATTGAAATATCATAATTGAAACATCAACATGGAAACATTGTAAGTTAAAGTTTAATATAACTTCTTGTGTGGTGGATAAGTTTTCTCAATGTTTCTACCGAATTTCACGATCTAAGATTCGAGCAAATTAAACCAAGCAAGCTGAATAAGAAACCTTGCAAGCAAAGAATAAGCAATCTAATGTTCATGTCAGTTTAAAGTCTGAATCTCTAAGTCGGTTTCAGACAAAATTACATGTCTGCCTAGGTGGAGCGGTGGTATATTTATAAACGGGGTAAGGAATCTTTCTGTTTCAAGAATCACATTAATGATTACGACGACAATTTCGACCACTATTTATTCCATTACTAAGGCTATTGGACTGCTTCCAAACGTTCGTGGAAGCTATCGGATCTTTAGCTTGGACGAAACGAGCTATGGATCTATTGTCTTTGCTTGATGTTCTAAGTCATGGGTGGCGAGCTCTGCAGTCAGAAGTAGACCTCAACTCTTAAAAAAGAGAGGAAAAAAAATGTTCATTAGATAATTGAGATAATTCAATTTTTATTGCTGCAAAGATCGAGGAAAAAATAAAAAGAAAAAAATAGGCTTAATGACAAGTTTAGTGCCTCGTTGTTTCAAGTTGTCTTTTTCACAGAATACGAAAAAATAAACTAATCAGTGACTTGCGGCTTAGGTAAACTCGTTCCCTCGCGGTTTTTTATTTTTATTTTTTTACATTTTTTCATTTCCCTTTCAATTATTATTATATTTTTCTTCAATAATATGAAAGAGAGTGGTGTTCAGCTTTTATTTATTTTTTCAAGTTATGATCTCAATCTACATGTACTGAGTTTTTGTTTTGTTTTTTCTTTTTTTTTTTCAATCGAGTTGTGTTGATGTTACTGATCGTTGAAAGTTTTGGACAAAATAAATAATGTGTGACATCATAAAACATATTTTTATTAATTGAATAAATTTTTTTCTTTTTGTTTTTTCTTTCCATTTTTCAAAATGAATACGGTCGGCTTACACTATGGATCTCTATAATCAAAATTTGTTGTCTGGACTGAGCAACAAGTATGCAACGTAGAGTTTGAACCTATGACATTCATGGTAGGTGATATGCTACAAGGTCCAAGGCCTAATGAATATTAAGACTCACTCTATAGTAAAAAATCTACCGAGTTCATATATTTTTTACCCGTTGTTACTTTGGTCAACAAAACGGTTTATCATTTTGGAAATTGAATTGACTAAAAATATCATTCTACTAACAGCTAACAGTCTCACATAGAAGGGAAAAAAATATTTTAATTTAGTCTATTACGTTTTACCATTTTTCAATTATTTTATATTGGTCAATATCAAAATTGATCGATGATAAACTCAACTAAAAATTATCAAAAATTTAGAATGAATTAATCACTTAAAAGAGAAAAAGAGCTAACATTTTTTGCCAACTTATAAATTTAGCAAAGGAATTAGGCATTTGCATCTATTTTGAACTAAGACATATATTTAACCTATTTAATGTTAGCGACGTAGAGGCTTGGTTCAAGAATATTTGGTACATTATAAAATTTTAAATATAGCATCAATATTATGTTTATTTCTCATTTTAGTCTCTAAACTTTAGTATCGGCTGCTCCAAAATTGGCTTGGTTCCAAGATGTAGAATCCATGTTGAATCACCATTTAGCGGGTATCTCATCTGGATTTTGGTTCTTAGATTTTTAAAATGTCTATTTTAGTCTCTGATAAACTTTGAAAAATAATATAGTTATTTTCGTTACAATTATCTTATGGATAAGAGATAATGGTGACATCCTAGTAGAGAAAGAGTACATGAATGAACTAATACCCCACATCTAAATGAGAGGGATACTTGAGATCGTACAAGCATGATTAAGAAAAATCTTTAAAAAAAGCGGTAATAACTACCATATATACCTCTACTCAATCATAAAAACTTCAAAGTTAAGTGTGTTTGGTTTGGACTAATCTTAGGTTGGGTGACCTCTTAGATTTTTACCGAACAACTCATGTCAAGTAGATTGCATGGTCAGGTCATAGAGGATGCACGGAATTGTCAGGGCCCACCAAGTGTGCATGAATCCATATTCCAAATTCTTGTTTGAATCCTGTGCTTGAGGTCTTATAGATAATATCTATACTATATTAAAAAGGGAGAATCTTAGAAAAATATTTTTATATTATTATACCCTTCCTTTACTTTATATATTTACAAAACATGCCATAGAAAATTAATTGTAAATAAATAAATTAATTAATTATCAATAATAAATATTTACTTAATTATCAACCATGCATAACAATTAAATGAAATCCAAAAAGTTGGAATGTGTATAAGATTGTTATTTAATTTATGTAAGCTTAATTGTTTTTATTAAAAATAATAAATAATAGAATTTCAAAAATCGTACAATTTTAAAAGATTTGTAACTTTTTCATCTAATACATATATAAATAAGCATTTTCTCCACCATTTTTCACCAATACTCAAGCTACATTTTTTCATTATTTCTTGTTCTCCCTCGTTTTCTTGCTTTCAAGTTCTCTCTAATCACGAAAGCAATTGATAAGACATACATAGTACGTTCAAGTCGGAACGAAATTTATATATCCAAGTTGTATCTTGATTTGTAAGTTTGCGTAGTTATAATTTTACTTTGATGAAGTTAAATAATGATGTTCGTCTAATAAGATCAATCTATCTTCAAGAATGTGTGTATCAATTTAGTTTTTAATTTTTTTTAATTTAGTTTTTATTATTTTATTATTGCTATATTATTATTATTATTATTATTTATTTGTTAATATATTTTTATAACTAGCATTATTATGTTATTTTATTAAAAATTCTTTTTCATATTTTAATTTTAATTTTAATTTGGTAACTCAGACTTCTTATACCTTCAAATTTTATAAGAAATTTGGTGTGTTTATTAGATATTGAAAAAATATTTTTAGATTATTATAATTTTTTATTTATAATTTTACAAAAAGTGTCCTAGAAAATTAATGGTAAATAGAAAATTAATTAATAAATTATAAATAATAAATATCAACCATGACAATGGCATGGAATCTAAAAAGTTTGTTTTTTTAGGACAACATAGAATCTGAAAAATTATAATATGTAAAAGGTTGTTTAATTGATGAAGGTTAATTATTTTTATCAATAATAACTAATAATAGAATTTAAAAAAATCATAATCTACTCATATCTAAATTAATGGTAAATAGTAAATTAATTAATAAATTATAAATGGTAAATATCAACCCTAATAATTGCATGTACATATGGAAANAAACCTAACACCTAACAATTGCATGAATCTAAAAAGTTTATTTCTCTTTTAAGGTAACATTGAATCTACCCAGTTAGAATATGTATAAGGTTATTATGTTTAATGTATTAGCTTAATTATTTTCACTCGTAATAACTAATAATATAGAATTTCAAAAACTTTTAGAATTCTAAAATTTTGTAATTTTTTATGAGAGGCACTTTCTTCTATCATTTTTTTACCAAAACTACACTTTTTATTTATTTTGAGTTCTCTCATTTGTTTTTCTTTAAAGCACCTCAAAAATCAAGAGATACATGTTAAATTCAAGTCGGCACAAAATTTATATATTAAAACTATATTCTAATTCCTAAGTTTTTCTAGTTATAATTTTAGTTTGATAAAGTTAAAATGATTATTTTTGTTTACCAAGATAAATCTATATTAAGAATGTGTGTATTGATAGTTTCTTATTATTATTATATTACCATTGTTTTTATTTTTGTTATTACATAATTGCTATATTATGTGTTTTTTATTTGTTAATATTTTCTATAATTTGTATTATTATGTTTTCTTATTTAAAACGTTACTCAACTGTTATATAGGTTCAAATTTTATAAGAAATTTAACATCTTTATTAAAATATTTTCTCATTTTTTTAGTAACAATAATTCAAATATATGAACTTAATTATTTTTTAATGAAATTATATAATATTTTAGGTAAGTATTAGATAAAAAATATTCATCTTATAATGAAATATTAAAAATAAATTATGAGTTGATTAAAATTTCTTATAAACTACCATAAATTTTATAAGTTCCAATATAATAAATTTTCTTTTCCTAAAATGTTAATATATATATATATAACCCTAAAATATAACTATGATATTTTAATAATAAAATAAGACGCATGCTAATAGAAAAAATTTCTTTTGAAAAAGATACTAATATAAAATATTAATAATTTTGTGAATGAAAATGAGATGAATTAATGTGACTGGCACATGGTAACAAACTAGTCTATTTCTATTAAAAAGATAATATATTTTAGGAGCATTATAACCTTTTAATTTTTTGCTTAATTACAAATAAATAAATTAATTAATTTTAATATATAAAATAAAATAAATTCTAATTTATTTTAGAAGGGGCATTTATTTAAGGAGGAGGGAAGTTTGCAAACCGTTTGAATTTAATAATAAAATAATTTTTTTATAATAGAATTTATGCTAACTATAAAAAATGTATAGTAAATTAATTTGTTAATTAATAATTAAATATGAATAATACTAAATATATGGAATATCAAAAGTTGGAATGCAAAAAAAAATTCTTTAATTACAATTAATGATGGAATTCCTAAAGTTTGGTAACTTTTAATCATCTATTATTATATAAATTAAGCTTTCTTCCACCATTTTATTTACAAATACTTAGACCTTCAATTTATTCTTTCCCTTCTCTTGGAGAATTCTTCAATCTTAAAAGACTTATCAAGATGATGCTGACATCTTCAAGTTGGCAAGGGAAGCATGTGTTGAATCTATATCTCAGGTTGTCGTTACAATTCCACATTGTGATGAAATCTTTTATGTTGGAGCCATGATTTTTCATCTCTGCAAAAGATTCGTAGAGGCATACCATCAAGAAAGTTGGTAACCTCATGATAGGCGAGCCATCAATCGAAGCCCTGCATCCATTCATGTTAGAAATCTCAAATTTTGATATATAGTTACAATAATTTCCTTTGTTTATTGACCACAGTGTCAATATTTTTCTTTTGTTTTGACTGTATTTGATTGATTTTGTATGATGCAAATGGTTTAAAATTCTACCTCGTTGAATAATAATATTAGTTAATCAATTATCAAGTGAGCAAATTTATTTTAAAGAATGAACCTGTAACTAGCTACGATATTAAATGTTTTTTTGGTTATTTTTTTTATTTTTCTTTTATAATTAATGTTTTTTTATTTAAAATTTATTGCGAAAAAACAATCATTCATTGATTATAATTACACCCTTTGTCTTATTTATTATTATTATTATTATTATTCTTTTGGAAAGAAAGGTCATGTCCTTATCCAAGTTTTTTTTAATTAATTATACAGAGTGAATTAATCAATGGATCAATTATGAATAATAATTTGTAAAAGTCTGGAATACACTTTTTTTTTTGTCATTTCATGCCTTAAATTATAATTATAAATCAAACCAAATCAGTAAAATATTTTTTTATTGAGGTTGAAAATTTTAATATATAACATCATAAAAATAGAAAAATTAGATTGAAAAATAAACAAGGCAGTTAAAAAAATAATTAAGGAGCCGGTAAAAAAATCATTTCAAAATAAAAATATAAAAAAAGTTTATATATTTTAAATTGTTATATTACAAATAATAAAATTTAACATAAACTTCATTAAAAATGTCGTGAATTGCACTCAAACAGATTAAATGAGCATAATAGAATGTGAAAAGTTATAATATAAAAGTTCGCATTGATGTGCATAAATTCATTACAGTTAAATATTTGTATATACTTATATTTTATTGTAGAATATGAAAGTTTTGAAATGCAAAAAATTTCATTATCTCCAACCAAAAATTTGTGTGTTCAATTTATTTCCACAACAATGTTAATAAAATTAAGAAACTTAAACCTATACATACTAATAATAAACCATAAAATAGTTAAAAGATATAAAGTAGTTAAAAGATGTGAATGATATAGAAAAGGTAAAACATTGATAAATTATAATACATAAATTAATTTAAAATCTAATAAGATATCATAGCTATTAATGATTGATTTGATTCATATTTTATATTATATCATTTTTATCCTTTTTTATTTTAACTTATTTTATTAATAATAATTATCTTTAATCTTATATTTTCACAATTATACTAATTATAAAAAATATATATATTTAACAAACTAATGATATTTTAAATTTTTTATTATGTGTTTGCACGTTGTAAGCTGCATGTATTAAAATTATGTACATCGAATAAAACAGCCATTAGATGGATAGATATTAAATGGTGGAACAATAACAATGACCAAAATAATTATTCTAAAAAAACCTAGAGATTTTGATATTTTGGAACTTCGTAGAGAAAAAAGGGATTCAAACCCAAATATTATGGACTAATTATTCATATATTTAGCAAAACATTATTTAGCGAAAAAGACACATGTTTAATCATGAAAAATGATCAAGCTCGATCACGAAGCTCAGACTTCAGTTACCGGCGTGCAAGGGAATTATAAAATGGAGTATTTATTAGTTGGTTCAATCATCATGAAATTGTTTAGAATTGAATTAATAATTTGATAGAGAGATTTAGAAATATAATTAGAAGATGAGGGAAAAAAAAACATGAAGGACATAGATGTGGGAAAGACATGCTGGGACATAAGTAGTCAAAGTTGAAGATGACATATCAGCAAAGCTTTGGATACTCTCTATTTGAATGATTATGTGGTTATGCATTTTCCTTCTTCAACTAAATTATTTTACACAAAACAAATTTTATTATCTTTATAAAAAAATTAAAAAAAATAAAAAACTCTAGAAGTCTTCTCTTATTGGCTAATTTTTATATTAACTAAAGTAAGACCTACTTTTTTTAATTGTACAAATTGTTGAGGAAAAAATAAAGTATTTTTCTTTTTACAAAAATGGGAAGAATCTTTTGTCTTTCATTAATAAAATGGAAAAGGTTCAAATTTCTCTAACCATTTGGAATATTGGTTAATCAATTTTTATCTTTAAACTTTCCCTTCATCGTATTGAGATTTAAATTTGGAAAAGTATTATAATTTTTACTTTTAAATTGATTTTTATCGCAACAAAAAGCAGCAGAGAAATCTTTCAAAACATAATGATGTCAAAGAAAATCAGTGTAGTAAATGAAGTCCCAACAAATCAAATGCATAAAATTAATCATTATAAATTTCTGAAAAGCTTCCAATTTCTATGAAAATCAAACCCGTATCTACGAAACCACATCAATTTCGTACAAAACTTTTGTTTTGTAATTCATTGGAATGATGTACGAATGTTTTATTTTTTTTTTAATGATTTATCAAATGAAAGCTTAACTGAAGGTAAAAATCGCAACACTAATATCTAAATATATAGTCTAATTCGATGAAAATTTAGAAGTTTATTAAAAAATTGAATCACTTGGTAAAGTTCAAAAGTAAATTTTCCCATTTCATATATTTATTAGTTTTTTTTATAACTTTGATGTTTCTTTCTATTTGATGTTCAAATTTTCAAATATTATTTTTTGTTCATTAACTTTGCATAAAACTAGTCTACTATCCTTGTTTTAATTTTTATAAATTATTTAACGTTTACTTATTAATATAGACTCACGTTTTTTATTAATTTACTTGACCAATAAACGTCTGCAGTGAACAAATATTTGAAACTACAGGGATAGATATTTTGTTTTAAACACTTTTAATCTTTTGCTAAATAATTAATAGAAATTTATCAATAAGGATTAAATTAGATTTTTATATATAAAATTGAGAGGCTAAAATAGAACATTCAAAAGTGAAGAGAATAAAACATGTAAATTTATAAATCAGAACAATTAAATATAAATGCTTAAGGTTAAAATAAGATTTAAAATTATTTTATGTAAGAAGATCCGTTTACAATTTTGACTTGAAAGTACTAATTTGGTATAAAGATACATTTGAAACCTAATTAGAGGAATAGATAATAGCCTTTCATATTTTTTTTTCTAAATATTTCAAAAACATGATTTTTTTTTTCTGTTAAAATAAAAAATGAAATAGTTTTCCTTCTAAAAATACCTCACAACCAATTGATAAATTATAAGAGCAGCTCATATATATACTCCATGCTCGTTTGANCGTCCGAATAACTTGCAATCACCCTTACTAATCTCATGAAAATTAATTTGTTTGTTTGAGTCTGTTGGCCTCTTAACGGAGTTCTGTCTCAAAATCAAATAAGTATGATCTAAAATTACATAATTATTCCATAATAAACTTTCTAACAATGCGCAACAAAAACTAATATGACCTATGTTCTTAAAAATTGCCGGTAATGAAACTGGGTTATTATTTAAATAAAATATTATATATAAATAAAGTTATCTTAAAAAAATATATATAATTATAAATATAGCAAAAATTATAACATTGTAAAAAAAATAAACCTTTACATATCGATACATATATATACTAGTCAACAACACGTGCGATGCACGTGAAATTTATCATTTTATTACTACTACCAAGTAATTTTGTCATTTAAATACAAATTTCTACTCAATTGCGCTAATTTGAGCTCTCTTTCTAAATAATAACTCTCAATGTTTATAAAATATATATATATATCAATTTTTACAAATTTTCTCTCCCTTTTTAAATACTAATTTTTGTCCACGTGCAACATTTTTCCCTTCCAAAAGTAAATTTAATGGAGAATTATTTTTGTAACCACTTGATCTGACTAATGTAAATTTAGTGGAGAATTATTTTTGTAATCACTTGAGCTGACCATTTGGTCATAGATAGATGTTTTAACCACTTGAGCAATCCTCGACTTAATATTTGTATTAATATAGTAAATTACGTCCCAAAATAATAAAAATACAACTTTAATTAAAAATAAAATAAATTAATTATTATTTTCTATTAATATTCTTTGAAAACACCCTAAAAAACAAATATTGGAAATATCAAAAGGTATGGACTTAATAAATTTTTGAATTTTTAGGTCTCATTGAATATTTTAATTTTACGTTTTTAAAAATTATGTTGGCTTCCCCATCATTTCTTTGGTATGTTTTCATATTTCTTATAAACATATTTGAATTATTAGCTAATTTTTAAAAATAAAAATGTTTTTTTTAGTTTTTAAATTTTAGCTAAGATTTTGAAAATATTTTTAAAAATAGGTAGTAGAACAAATAAATACATAGGTGAAAATGATGTTTACAAGCTTAGTTTCGAAAATAGAAAACCAAAATCCAAATGGTTATCAAACTTGTCATAAAAAATGAGAAGCATCCATGTTATCCAACCACGAGAATGATTAGATTATGTCTTATCATGATTTGATCCACCGTCGTTTCAACTCAAGGCACTCTCCAATTTCTCCTGAATAATGATGAATTTCGAGAAAGCCAACGGCTACCATCCACTTCAATTCAATTTTAACTCTTCTATATCTTTGCTATCAATTCTGCCTTTGATTGCCCTTACGCAAGCTGCTGTTTCCAAAGCAGGAGAATAAACGCCAAAGAGAATTTTTCAATCAAATTTGTCCAACCGTCTCTTGATTTTTTGTTGCCAAGAGAAAAGTGAGGAGAACTACTTATACATGGAGGGGAATTAAAGAGGGAGATAGAAGGAGATGAAAGGATTGGGAGAGAGTGAGGTGAGTATCTCTCTCTCCTCCAAATTGAAACAGAACACTTATGGGAGATAATGGAGGAAATTGAATAGTTTGACTGTTTTTGGGAGCTTAATGGGCTTTTCTTCTAGTGAAAATTTCACCGGTAAGTTAATAAATTATTGCTTTTGTAACATTATTTTTCATTATTAAAATAATACCAAAAACCTTGTATTTTAATGAAAAAATTGTCCTCAAATTAATAGTGAAAAGAATTAAAAATATAAAAGGGCAAAGTTGGGATAAAAAGTTTCTCCATAGCCACTTTTATATATAGTACAGATTAGCTATAATAATAATAATTATTATTAAATAATAATCTTTTTTCCATTTTTAGGAAACTTGAAGACTTACCATTGAGAAAAAGAATAGCTAGACTAATTATTGATTTATGTTAAACCAATAACATCAAGTAAAAATAAAAGAGTTTTATTCATTAACCTTGTGACTAAGAAAATCAATAATTTGAAACTGTCAATATAAGTATAACTGCATTTTACTTGTTTTCAGGAGTTAGAATTTCAATCTCACCTTCGACATGTATCGTACTAAAATGATAATAATATAATTTGGAAACAATAGTAACCAATAATTAAAAAAAAAATTAAAAAGTTTCAATGATGTTGTTGAACTTTCCATTTATGTTTTGTTACTCGAATGTTGGTATATTATTATTTTTTTTTTGTTTTCTGTAAGTTCAATAATATGTTGAGGTGGGAATTTGAATTTCTGACATTAAGATATACATCTTATCTAGTTAAGCTATATTTTGATTGGCATTAATATATCGCATGTGTTGATGGAAATTTTTGACATTAGAGGACAACAAATAACACAAATAATTAGTAAGCTAGTTGGATAAAATGCAAAGTAAACAACAAAAATTAGTTCACAGTTATTGCTCACTCACTGTGTTTTGAATTTTTTTTTCCTTTTTTGTCCATGTACCCTTAATTTATTCTTCCTTAAGTTACATCATGCTAAATCATCAAATATTAGTATGATTAGTGTGCAACATCAATATTAAAATATGTTTACGTGTGATTTTGGTATGATAAAAATCACTTTTGTCATTGGTAAACCCACTTAATTTCTTTTAAAATGATGAAAATCTAAAATCATTTTAAAGTGATTTTAAAGTGATTTTTGAAGTATTAATGATTGGGAGGTGATTTTTGTTGAGGAGATCATTCTATGTTAAAATCTGTGTTAGGGGGGTGAAATAAAAGTCTCTTGTCCTCACATATTGGCAAACCAACCCGGACAAATTCAAGTCGATTAGAAAGTTCAATAATCCCTAGAAGACCACCCCAGAGTACCCCAAACTTGACCAACACTATGCGACCAACTCGGGCCAACCAACGTGATCAGCTGACTATCACGTTCAACCATGGTCGACCACTCAAGGTCTACCGACTCGTACTAACCCAAGTCGACACAAGCTCAAGCTGACCGACCTAGACTGACTAGGCCGACCAACATGTTCAACCCTAGTCGACCAACATGTTTAACCCTCATTGACCAACATGAGCAGACCAACTTAGGCTGATCAACCCATACCCACTTGGGCCGCCACCATAGACCGAACCAATGCCTAGGTTGACCACCACTAATCGACCAACTTGAGTCAACCAACCAGTACCTGCCTGCGCCGACCAACCTAGCTAGATCAGCTAAAGTTGACTAGCCTTGGTCGACCAACACAGACTGATTAGCTCGAGCCGATGATCCCGAAACAAATTTGGTCATTTTGTTAGACCAAATTTATGCATCTAACACCTTTTTTAGGAATTTTACATTTCTAAAATCACTCTTAAAACTGAAAATTAATAATTCAATATCCCTTCAAATCAAACATAAAACTAATGGTAATTAAATTACAAAATCAATCGTGATTAACATTCATTCTATCACCACTCTTGATTGTCAAATAATAGTAATATACAAAGAATGAGATAAAAGGTGGAGTTAAAAAGAAAAGGAATCTATGTAAGGCTCCCATTAATTCCCTATAAAGTAAATGTTAAATTATATCTCTATAGGTTTGGCACTCTCAATTTGATATTTATGGCGGGTTAAACAACATATTTTTTTATTCATCTAAACAAAATAATTTTTTTACTTCTATTTCTTAGTCAACTACTAGTTAAATAAATAGAAGATACTAACTCATGGTTGAATATCTAACATTTATCGGAACAAAAATAATTAAAAAATGAGATACGCTTGGTAAAATTGGACTAAATTACCTAGATCAAATTGGAACTACGCTTAAACCGGTTTAAGCACTAAATGGAAAAATTCCAAGGTGCCAAAACAAAATTAATTTGCAAATGGTATTATTATTAAGGAGTGTAGTGCCCACGTGGGAAAATTGGGATTTTTGACCCCTTTCAATAACCACTTTGGACTTTTGACCCCCTTTTGATTTTTACCTATTTATGACCCCTCCACCTCAGATTTCTGACCCCTCCCCTTATTTTGCTTTGTAAAATTACCAAGTTACTCTCAATTTAAAAAAAGAAATCAAACCCAGCCCTCCTCTCCTTTCCCTCCATGTCTCGGTCCTTCCCCTCCCTCATTCACTATCTCGTTGTCCATCCCAGTCTTCATCCCGGTCTCTCCCTCACAACCAGAAAGTTCATCTCCGTCGTTTCTTCTTCGTCTCCCTCACTTCGTCTCTATCAAAGCTTTCCCCCTTCCCTAATTGAGGTAATTTTTCTTTCGAACTCGCGATCTTATTGTG
>NW_019104585.1:296969-309461 GCF_001995035.1 Momordica charantia
GACCCCCGACCTTTGTACCCGGAGCCTCGACACTAATCTCTACCAAAGCTGAGGTATCGATCCCCGACCTTTGTACCTGGAGCCTCGATACCCAACTAGTGGTGTGCCAGCCCTCTGGCCCTGTTACTCATCCACTCACTTCATTATATCTCGAAACTCGAGCAAGAGTCCTACTTGGTACTACGTCATGCCTCATGCATCAATAATCTCATAACAGTCCAACATGCGATACACCAAAATGATCATACATAAATACCAATCAATTTCAAAATAGTCCAGCATTATCCAACAGCTTCAACAGGCATGCTTCACACAAGAGGCACAACCAACAACTTAAACCAAAATTTAATCAATAGATACCCAGCATACATCAAACACAACCGATTTCCCACACATATTCAATATGCTTTCCAAACAACAGGTTATGGTACCAGTATACAATTTTCATCATGAAAACCAATTAGACATAACAACAATTCAAATATAGCCATCCAAGATTACTTGGTTACAATTTATTCACATAACCACATAAATTTTCCTAAGATATATCAACAATTTTATCAAAATGATGTTTACTAAAAGATAACAACGACAAGCAATCATGCAAATATCACACATAGGCATACGAGCAAACAACCATATCATATCACACACATCAACCAATCCCTCAAGTAAGAAACTACTTACAACAAAGAACCCAACACTCCTTTGCTTCGCCGAAAAGTTCTAACTCACACCGAACCCACTTTGGTTAAGCGTGGGTCAACGCCCAGGAGGTTCGGGCTTCAAAATCCATGTTCGAAAGACTTCGAGCTTGCTTCTCCGATACCGAACAACAATGGTTAACTCGAATAGTCCTTCGTTCGAGTGTGGGTAAGTGTCGARTAGATGTCGAAGGGGGTGGGTATCAAGGACTGTCTTCGGATGGCTTCGAACAAGATTGGGTAACATAAATCAAGCTCCGCCTGAGTGTGGGTAAGCGTCGAACGTAGCTGAAAAAGGAAAATCGTCATTGCTGGTCTGTTTGTGGCAAAGAAACAGTGGCGTCGCACTACTGATTGGGACGCTCAAAGGTCACTAGATCGGGACCGTTCGTGTGTCTTACCGTCGGGTTGTCCTGCCTTCGAAAAACACCAAAGTCATGTCACCAGTCCAACGCCACTGCAGGTTGCCGAAACTGCTCGAAGGTACCGCTGGAGGAGCTGTACTTTCACTCTGCTGCAAAATAACGTGCGGGGGAAGGGAGAACGTCGCAGAATGCTCAATCACGGGTCGTGCTGCTGCAGTTTGTTGCGCCACCGCTCGTGGAGGCTGTGGATCTACCGAATCGTGGAGGAAGCCGTCACAATTGTTGGAACAGGCCGGATTCACGCTGCTGCTACTGTCGAAGAAGATGTCGTTGCTGAGGAACACCACTACTGCTACCACCGTGGATATAGGGTCGTCAGAGGGAGGGTCCGGCCGCTGAGATGTCACCGACGAAGAGAACTCGGGGGGGAGGGGGTGTCGGCGGCTACACAAAGAAGGGGAGGAATGAGATAGAACACTTTGGGTTTCATTGTTTTGTTTATCCTTTAATTTCCATTTTTCTTTCTTTTCTTTTCTTTATTTAATAACCTTGTTTTAAAACCAATAATCTAAATTCTCAAATTTTAAAGGAGATCCAACTAAATAAAACCATCGGCCCAACAAGAAGTCCAAAATTACATTTTATTAGTTAAAGTAAATCTCACAACAACCCAAAATAAGATAATTAACTTTAACTCTAAAACCCAAGAATAAAGTCTAAAAAAAATAAATAAATTTCCAAAACCTTGAATTAAGATCGAAATAAAATCTCTCTCCAAAATTTGAAAACCTAATTTCTCTTAATCCGACGAACTTAATTCTAGTTTACCCAAAATTAGGACTCAAAGATTAGAAAATCCAAGAATTAAAATTATCAGCTTAGGGAAAAATCCAAATGCACTATTTATACCTTAAAATAGACGAGTTAGAGAACGTGGGGCATTACAATTTTACTCCTTATTTTTTTACCTTAATCAAATTAACTTAATTGAGAGAATATAGAGAGTTTTACTTAACTCATAACCATAATTAAGCAATATAACCCACCTTCCACCCAAGAGACACATGTAGCATGAGGAGAGAGAAGTTTGTTTCATCTTCCAAGATTCAAGTTTGTTTCATCTTCCAAGTCATTTACCTATGTCTATTTCTTTCATTTCCATTAAAAAACAAGTCTAAGCAAATCTGAATTTTTCTCTCCATCATCTATCCTAGTGCTGTAAATCACACCTTAGAGGGAGACATAGTTGTTTTTTCCAAGTCCTTAAAGGTCGTTCATCAGTTTTGCCTTTTCGGTAAGAAATAGTTTCTTTTAGTCTTGTTTTGGCAATGATTTTTTCCTAATAATTTTTATAGCACCGAAGCATGTCCATATCTATTTCTAAGGTTTTCATCATCATTTCAAGCTCTCTTTGTTGCTAGAAAATTTTATCATTCTATTCTTTACGGTAGAGAGGAAAACACACCAACGGTAATCATCACTCTGACTTATGTAAATTATTTTTAGGGTTCATTATTAAGAAAAAATAGGTACTGTGTATGTTTTATTTTTGTTAATTTGAGGTCTGAAAATCAGAATTAAAAAAGATCTTAAAAATGTTCATAAAGTTTTTTCATAACGGTTTTTAACGATTTATGATATTTTCATAGTTTTAGCTTGTTTAATATGAAAAATTGGATTTGTTAATTACTAATTTTTGTGATCATGACCAGCATCTTTAAACTAGCATAAAATATATTTTCAATGTATTAAAATTAATTTTATGATTAATTTTACATAGAGCTTAAAATTGGTAAAAAGTAGTGTTACGTGACTTCTTTATTTTCAGTAAAAATTTGAAATTAAGTAAATCATTTGATTGATATTCTTGTCCAAAAATCACAGACTAATATGAGTTTAGAAATTAGTTTTACAAATTTAAATATTTATTATAGTAATATAGAATTTAGACTAGTAAATTAGTGAACCTAGTTAGTTTATGAGGTTTTCTTAAAAAGCAAAATTTAAGTAAATAAATACTTATTTTAGATATATGAATTGCTATTAGGAAGCTTTAAGGATTTATCTTTAATTTAGGACATTCTGGTAAGTAGATCCGATCATAAGTTACCGCCTTGTATGTTTTGTTGTATTATTGATTGATTGTAAATGGATTCTATCATAAGTTACCGCCTTGTATATTTTGTTGTATTGTTGCTTGATTGTAAGTGAATTATGTTCTATGTTACCTTGTTTGTTACTGAATTATGTTATTCATGTTACTCAAATATATTTTGTTAGTGAATGGTGATTGTAGTTAAATTTGATGTATTACAACGCATGTTATGATTATCTAGCTTTATCATGTTATTTTAAATATGTGTTAAATAGCAAAGCATGTTTATGTAAAGTATGATATAATGTGTGATGCATTTCATTCATAGTTAAGTTAGTCGTCTTATGTGTCATGGATTTAGGTAAAATTAATGTTATGCATGAAATACACAAATTATGGCTAGATGTATGATATGACATGTATGGTTTCTGCTAAAGTGTTCGAGGGTCATCTAGAAAGTCTAGGCCTACGAGATATGTACAATGTAGTCTAGGGCAAGTAGGAGATTTGTAATGAGTATAGTGTATGCTCTAGTTTACTGTTTGTAGTAAATAAACTAATTACTGTTATGTTATGTAGCTAGATGCATGATATGACATGTATGGTTTCTGCTAAAGGCTGGGCCCTAGGAAACTAATTCATGTTAATGATATTTATAGAGGTAACTACCCTATAAATATTACATGCGGAATTGACGGTTATGGTATAAGGTATTTCTGCATAGCATGATGCCAAATTAAGGATTTAGATATGTAAGTTCATGTTAACAAGCACAAGTATGTTAAATTAAGTTGTTCGATGGTTTATATGTTAGGTTGAGGTATGCATGCATATAAGCATGATGCGTGTGTTTGAGCATGAAGCCTTATGATGGGAACTACTTACTAAGTAGTTTTATACTCACCCTATGTGGTTCCAATTTAATTGTTTGTTTGTTTTTTTAATATATTGTTATGTAGATGATAACAACAACGTCGAGGATGACCTTGTCATTGAATATGAGGAGATATGAGACACAGTTGAATTTTATTTATAATTTATACTTTTAATTATGACTAGACTACATTTTTACTTTGTTTTATTCAAGGATGATAATTTATGATTTCCACTACTAGAGATTTATAAGTTATGTTTTATTATGTTATCGTTCACATTTTTAAATGAAAGAAATTTTTTTATCTTACTTTATTTTAATGAAATTATGTTTTATGAGTAATTATCTTAATTTGATATTATTAAATACATATAGTAAATTGGGGTCATTACAACGAGGAACTATATGTTTGTGTATGTCGCTAAGGACTTGATCCTTATAGGATACACTGGCTCTAATTTCCAAACTGATAAGGATTCTAGGTCATTCACATTAGGAACAGTGTTCACTCTTAATAGAGGGGCTGTATTGTGGCAGAGCATCAAACAACGATGCATTGCAGAACTCCACAATGGAGGTCAATACGTTGCTGCTTATGAAACGGAAAAAGAAGATGTATGACTTAGGAAGTTGTTCCAAATATGAACTTGCCCGTCACCCTTTATTGTGATAATAGTGGTGCTGTAGCAAATTCTAAAGAACCCCGAAGTCACAAAAAAGKCAAGCACATCGAATGGAAGTATCATTTGATACGGAAAATAGTGCAACGAGGGGACGTGAACGTCATGAAGATCGCTTCAGAGAACATTGCTGGTCCATTTATGAAGGCTCTCATAGCTAAAGTGTTCGAGGGTCATCTAGAAAGTCTAGGCCTACGAGATATGTACAATGCAGTCTAGGGAAAGTAGGAGATTTGTAATGGGTATAGTGTATGCTCTAGTTTACTGTTTGTAGTATTGTAAACCCACTGCATTAGGATTTTGTACCCCACTAGAGTTTAGTTCAAGTGCGAGATTATTGAGTTTTATGCTCTAAACTTGTGGTTTGTAAATGTAAAACAAATTATTTATTCAATATAGTTTCTTTTTTAAGTTTTAGAATTGCATTCACCCAAATCTTATAAACTAACATTTGAAGTTATTTAGTGTAACTGGAAGTGTATATAATTGATATACACGGTATATAATTGATATACATGGTATATAGTTGATATACAATCGGATCATGTTCCAATAATAACCTAAATGGTCTATAGTATATGGATAAGGCTAGGTATCTTATCCTAGTGACACTATGGATACAACCAACTTTGTAAAAGTTTCAAATGACTGGATCCAAGTCGTTCATGTGGAGACATGTGAGTGGGGGTATCCTATACAATGAGTTTGTATAAGATTGGACTACGAAATTATTAATATTTAGTTATAACACCGTTCACTAATTAGATTAATATTTTACAGGATGACCATGTAACTCGATCTCAATCCTGAGTGAGTTATGGAATCCTGCCTATGAGAAATAATCATTTGATTTGTATAGGTGAGACTGGCCCGAGACGTTGACTCAATATGCCTAGTATTTTTGGGACGAGTCCGAGTGGAGAGCTGGGAACATAACTTTGAGAGATGGAATTCACTCCTTCCCGAATCTAAGGAAGTAGATGAGTTGTTCCCTTAAGTGCTTACTTCGTGTCTTGAACAAGGAGCCCTACCCTCTCACTGGCCCGAGAGGGACTTTGTTTTATGTTCATTAGAGGATCAGTGACACTTAAGGAGCAAAATTAACTATAGGGGTAAACTGGTAATTTGACCTAACTGTAGTTATGGACGACTATTGAAGTATTGAAATATTGACTTATTTATTATGGTTATATCCATGGATGGAAAATATTATAGTATGAAGAGTGAAGCTGTGGGTTGTTAGTAGAGTGACCCATGATTAATGAATGTTGATTGATTTAATTAATGAGCTTAATTAATTAATCTCGTATCATTGAAGATTCTAATCTATAGGTACATTAGGTCCCCTTGCTAGCTTACAATGATGATAAAAAATTAGAAAACAGTAGCTTTTGTTGCAAATTACTTAGAAAATCATCTGTTTTGTGGCAAAAACAAGGCATTGCAAAACTGGTGCGTCGACTACACTTGTGGATTTCTAGACATCTGTAAAACACAACTTCTGAGAGATTTTTACCAATCATTCTTGCAAAACCTCTCGATAAAGCAAGTCAAAGCTGTTGAGTATGGTTAAGCTCCTGATTCCTAGCTTTCGAATCCCACAAACTGCTGTCGGTCTTGACAACAAATTTGGGTTGTAGGAGATATTGTCTCGAGGTCCTCAATTAGTGAACTATAACTAACATCTCTTTCTCGGAGGCAATATACCTGATAAGTTTGACTTTTTGCTGCATCAACATTACTGTCGGAGCATGTTTGACTATAAACACAAACCTTTTCCCTTCATATTTAATTAAAAGTGTTTACATATTCTTAAAATAGAATATAAGAGGAATATGTATGGGTAATTTGCAATATAAGGTTTTCAAATAAATTGAGATAAAGTGTGGTCAAAGTCAAAATTGAATCAAACATGTGGTTTACTTATGAGGGATACGAGAGTCGTCTCATATGTGGTTTGTTAAACAAACTCATTCTAGTAGCTCAAGCATCCTTTTGATCCCTCCAGAGCTTTTAACATCCATTTTACCTATGTTGCAGTCTTAGATTTCGTTGTAGTTCTTTTCCTTTTGTTATTTCCTTGTATTTTCTTGAACCCTAGCTTGGTTATATTTTGTTCTTGCTTTAATTCAAGTTCTTTTATTTGTTCTTAAACTATTTCTTATAATGATTGTTGCACACCTCTATTTTTGGAATTCAATTGTTATATCTAACCTTGAAGGGCCATGTTTTGTGTATGAGCACAAGTTTTGGCTTGCAAGAGTTTGATCCATAAATTGAAAGAACCCATATAAGGATAAGACGTGAGTGGATGTTATGAAGATAAATAGAAAATTAAAAAGAGAATGAAATTGAAAAGACCATCGAGATGAATCCAAATCCATACAATCCAAGAAATCCATAATATCCACCTTTGAACATAAATATGGATGGACGAGCAGGAGAAGTTCCTAATCCAATCCTGTTAGCTGGTAACCAAGATGTAGCCATGTGGAACTATGTCACTCATGCGTTAAAATATTTAAATCAAGGGATAAGTAATCCATTGCCCCAAGCCGAACAGTTCGAGCTTAAGCAGGTCTTGTTCCAAATGTTGCAGACGATGAGACGATTTGGAGGCTTAACCAATGAAGATCTCTATTCCCATCTCAAATCTTTCATTGAAATTGCTAATGCATTCCAAATTCCTCGTGTTTCTGAAGATGCATTAAGACTAAAATTGTTTCCTTTTTCTTTTAGGGACGACGTGATGACATGGCTCAATGTGCTAGAACCATATTCGATCACCACTTGGGCAGAACTGATGGAGAAATTTTAGGCAAAGTACCATACATTGACAAGGAATGCAGATCTCTAAGAAGATATTGTGTCATTCCGACAAAAAGAGAATGAAGCAGTACAAGAAGCTTGGGAGCGATTCAAAGAGTTGTTGAGAAAATGCTTGAGCCATTGATTGCTCGCATGTGTGCAAATTTAGCAACTCTATAGAGGATTGGATCACCCATCTAGAATGATTTTGAATATCACAGCCAACAGTTCATTGTTAGAGAAGTCAATTAATGAGATTGTCATTGCCAAAGAAGCAATCATCAGCAGGAATTTTAAAATTAAACCACAACGACTTCTATTCAAGCTTAGATAGCAGCCATGAATCAAATTTTGAAAGCATTAACATTTAAGAAGGCTAATAAAGTACCAACCGCTACTTCCGCAGCTATTCTTGAATCCTCTCCGGTTTTGCAAATTTCTAATATCTCTTGTGTTTATCATGGTGATAACCACCTATATGAAAACATTCCAGCTAGTCCAGTGTCATTTATTATGTAGGTCAAGGTGCCCAGCAGAATTTTAACCCATGTTCAAACACCTACAACCTAGGTTGGAGGCACCATACAAACTTCTCTTGGAGTAATCAAGAAGGAGCTAGCAACAGTGCTCAAGCACCTGCTTAACAATTCAAGCAAAACTACACCCCTCCTGGTTTTTTGAATTTATAGCAATGCATTGTCTAAATCTAATAAACTAAACATCCAAAGTTATTGTCATGTAACTGGGATAGTATATATATCGGGTATATATTTGATATACCCTCGATATACAAGCGGATAATGTCTCAAAAATAACCTAAAGGGTCTATAGTATATGAATAAGGTTGGGTACCTTATCTTGGCAACACTATGGATACGACCCACTTTATAAATGTTACAGACGACCCGATCCAGGTCGTTCGTGTTGAGACATGCGAGTGTGGGGTATCCTGTACAATGAGTTTTTATAAGACCGGACCATGAAATAACCAATCTTTAGATGTAACACCGTTGATTAACAGATTGCTATATCATAGGATGACCAGGCAACTCATTCTCAATCCAGAGTGAGTTATGGACTTCTGCCATTGAGGGCTCGTTCTTTGATTTTTATGGGTGAGAGTGGCACGAGTCGCCGACTCAACATTTCCACCATTTTGGGAACGAGACCAAGTGGGGAGCTGGTAACATAACTACACAAGATGGAATTCATTCCTCCCCGACTTTAGGGGAGTATATGAATGTTCCCTTTAGTGCTGACTCCGGGACTTGAACAAGGGCTCCACCCTCTCACTGGCTCGAGAGGGACGTTCGATTATTGGTTGGACCATAATCGAGTTGTTCATTAGAGGATCAGCGGTACTTAAGGTAGAAGATGTAACACAGAGGTAAAACAGTAATTTGACCCATCTGTGGTTACGAACACTCGTAAAGGATTAACTTGCCATTACTGGTCGCTATACGTGGACACATAAATATTCTATAGTGAGAAGATTTCAGCTACGGACTTTTAATGGAGTACCCGTAGTTAACGTATGTTGATA
This sequence comes from Momordica charantia, assembly GCF_001995035.1. Next base: position 306,039 of record NW_019104585.1, read on the forward strand.
AAGGTAGTTAATAAGTTTGACCAATTAATCTCAGGATCACTCCAGTGCTTTGGGTACTACGRACCCTCTGCCATCCATTGCAACAAAGCCGTTTCATGGGCGGGGTAACGTTAGAGCTTCTGAACTATAGGTCCATTAGGCCACCTTACTAGCTCGTAAAGGGTAATTAAGAACATTAATTCTTGGGAGGAATTTGAATTGTTCAAATTTAATTAAAGGGAATATGAGTTAATTGTGTATGACACAATTTAATATAATGTATGATGATATATTCTAAAACTATATATTATGAGAGAATAATGTGAGTAGAATTCATATTAAAACTATAGGTTAAAAATTTAATGTGAATTGGATTCATATTAAATATTATAGGTTAAATTTTAATGTAAATTAGATTCATATTAAATATCATAGGTTATGAGGGAAATTTATATTTGAATATGATTCAAATAATTATTCGTTTAATTAAATATGATTTAATTACATTATATTTAATTAAATAATTAATGAAATAATATTTAATTAATTATTAATTAAATTAAAATAGTTTTAATTTCATTAATTATTTAATTTGTTTATTAAATTAAAAATATTTAAATAAAAAATTAAATATATATAATGTTAAATGTTAACATAATTAACCTTCACCATTTCCTAGCAAGGTGGAGAGTGGGAAGTTATTCCCTCTCTTTGTATTCCTTCATACGTTAAAACCATTGTTTTTGTGGTTTTAGGAGTTGTTTATTTTTTGGATTTTTTTGCATAGAACACAAAGAACCCCTCTCTCTCGCAATACCTCTTGGTTATTACCTGTACGTTTTCTTCTGCAAAATAAAGGATCCCACAATCCGTTCTTGATCCTTGAGACATAACAAGGTAACGTGTTTTTGGGTTCGTTTGTTCGTGCCGAAACAAACTCCGTGCTCGAGGAAGAAAGGTTGTCAACGTCTTCAAATGTAAGTTGGTTTCTTACTCCGAAGAGGTTTAACCTCTTCTTTAATAGAAATGTTATGTTGTATTAGAAAACCGATAACGTTTCTCTTCTATAACGAGTTGAATCACAAGCGATAAACTGCTTCCGCTTGGGATTCAATCCCTTTAGTTTGGAGGCCTTAATGAAATAGTACATGACAAGGAATTACGCTGCCATGAGAAATCTAGAGATGGAAATGGGGCTATTAGCAAATGAAATGAAATCTAGACCCCAAGGTACATTGCCAGGAAATACAGAAAATCCTAAGCAAGAAGGTAAAGAGCAATGAAAGGCAGTTACCAGGAGGAGCGGATTAACCTATGACAGACCCACGCTTCCAGATCAAGGAATTGATACATCTACACCTATACTTGGATCCGTGCTTACACCACAGTCAGAAGAGAAAGTCGAACTAGTAAGTTCAAATAAGAAAGGTAAGAAAACCAACGAAGGTAACCAATTAGCGGTTGGCGCTACTTCGCAATGACGTAATTTTCAAATTCCTCCACCTTTTCCTCAATGGTTAGTTAAAAAGAATCAAGATAGTAACTTTAAAAGATTCTTTGAAATATTGAAACAGTTGTATATTAACATCCTATTGATACATGTCTTAGAGCATATGCCTAATTACACCAAGTTTCTAAAATATATCATTTCTAGATGTAAGAAATTAGGTGAGCATGACACGGTAGCCTTAACCAAATGCGGTAATGATGCTCTAGCTAAGTCATTGCCTATCAAATGTAAGGGTCCATGTAGTTTTACTATCCCTTGCTCGATAGGTGATAAGAATTTAGGAAGAGCATTATGTGACTTATGAGCGAACATAAATTTGATGCCTCTTTTTGCTTTTAAAGAGTTGGACATATGAGAAGTTCACCCCACTACAGTAACATTGCAATTAGCTGATAGATCCATAAAGAAACTAGAAGGGAAAATAGAGGATGTTCTTATTAAAGTTGATAAATTTATTTTTCCTCGCGGATTTCATTATTTTGGATTGTGGAGCAGATCTTGAGGTGGCAATCATTCATTGGTGACTGTTTTTAGCAATTGGAGACAATGTATTTAATGTTAGGAAAGGAGAAATCATCGTGAAGGTCAATGATGAGTAAGTCACATTCGATGTCCTTGATGCGATGCATCTCTCGAATGAAGTTGAAGAGTGCTTTGTAATAGAAGCAAGCATGGAAAAACTCAATGAGTTGATAGCTGCAGACTTCGAAGTAAAATTGGAGGCTGTAGAAAAAGTAGTGGAAAATGCACCTGGCGTATTTTTGCTAAGATGGAAAAGTTTGAGTTTCTGCAATCGACAACATCTGATCTGAAAGCCTTGCAGCCATTCATCATTGAACCTCTAGAACTGGAGAAGAAACTCTTACCCTCCAATTTAAAATATGCATATTTGGGTTTGAATGATACTGTGCTGGTCATAATTTCTTCTTATTTGACTAATGAACATGAAATTTCTCTTTTGCAGGTATTATCTAAGTATAAGAGAGCTATAGGATGGACTGTAGCAGACATAAGTGGAATTAGCCCTGCATTTTGCATACACAATATCATCTTGGAAGGAGTCACCAATTCTATTGACTGCCAACGGAGATTGAATCCTTAAATGAAGGATGTGGTCAAGAAAGAGATAATTGAGTAGTTAGACGCCAGGGTGATCTACCCAATTTTAGATAGTAGTTTGGTTAGCCCAATTTAATGCATTCCCAAGAAGGATGCCATGACGGTGATTACCAATGTTGAGAACGAGCTGATACTGATGAGGACAGTGATTCGTTGGAGAGTATGCATGGACTACCATCGGTTAAACAAGGTAACTATAAAAGATCATTTCCCACTCCTCTTTATTGACCAAATGCTTGATCGTCTTGCAGGAAAGGAGTGTTATTGCTTTTCAGATCAGTATTCTTGGTTCCAACCAGATCACGATAGCGCTGAAGACTAATAAAATACTACTTTCACATACCCCTACAGGATGTTTGCATTTCCGAGGATGCCGTTCGATCTTTGTAACTGCCCTGCTACCTTCTAAAGATGCACTACTGCAATTTTTTTTATATGGTAAAGGAAACAGTAGAAGATTTTATCGATGCCTTTTTTCTTTTCGGAGAATCTTTTTGCCATGGGTGCAATGTTAGGTCAGCGGAAAGGTAAATTCTTCATCCTATTTACGATGCGAGTAGAATTTTCAACCGTAGTCAATTGAATTATACAATGATTGAAAATGAACTTTTAACAGTAGTTTTCGCATTTTATAAATTTCGCTCATATTTTAATTGGGACTAAGATCACAGTGTTTACAGATCATTCTGCATTGAAATATTTATTTGCGAAAAAGAAGCGAAACCTAGGTTGATTAGATGAATATTATTGCTATAGGAATTTGATTTCGAAATTAGAGATAGAAAAGGTACAGAAAACCAAGTAGCAGACCATCT
>NW_019104585.1:359876-386776 GCF_001995035.1 Momordica charantia
GATTAAGTAATTGATATATGATATCAATTTGAGAAATTTGGTCAAAATATTTAAATAGGATTTAAATATTAAAATTATGAATGCGGATTCATAATCTGAGGCATGAATTTCGTCAAACAGTCAGATTTGGAAAAAAGTCAAATAGTTGACTTTGACCCGAGATAGTCAAAGGTTGACTAAGAAGATTAAAATAATGTTTTTAACCAAATTGGTTGAAAGTTCCACTAACTTGTTGAGTGGAACATTTAAATAATCTTAAAAAATCCACTTTTTGACAGTTAACCATGTCATGCATGAGTGGAATATGTGTTGTAAGCTTTTGGTGAACTTTGACATGCAAGAGTTGAATATGTGTTGTAAGCTTTTGGTGAACTTTGACATGCAAAAGCTGCATGTAATTTGGTTTTTTAAGAAGACCTTTGTTCAAACATTGAAATCTTTTGGAACCTCTGGCCATTTGATGTTTTTCAAAAAGCTTACATAACTAATTTTAGCTCCATATTTCTCTCAAATTTTCCTTCTCTAAAAAGAGTCCACCACTCTATTCCACGCCTAGAGAATAGCTAGGAAGATTTCTTGGTGGTCCTCATTGGAGCTATTTGAAGAAATTTGAAAAACTACAAAGGTATGTATTTTTCTCTACCTTTCTCTAAGCATCATAATGTATGATCATGCACGTTTAATCCTAGGTTGTAATATGCATCTAGATTGTTATTTCGATCCTTGCTCGCTTTCGCTGCGCATGTATACATATTTTCCATCATGTGGTATCACAGCATCTAGAATAACATTCATTTGCATATGGTGGGTACAAATTCATTTGATGAATGTGTGGTTGAATTAAATTGGATATATTACGGTTTTGGCAATCCTCTTAATTTTGGCCTGTAATTATGTCCTTTTATTTGTAATTATTTTTTCCGGAGTCATTAGAGTTGAAATTATGATGTAATTTGGTCAAATTAGAAGAGAAAAAGGCTGAAAATTAGCTTCAGACCCGCCTGCGACAAAGATTTCAACCCAGTTCGGTTTTCATCCCTTTCGGTCTGGTTCCTGCTATTTCAAGCCGGTTTAGGTTCTTGGAGGTTCGGTTCGAATCCTTGCAATGCGTTTTGGTCCAGTTTGAAGGGGTTCAAGGCCGGTTCAAGCTTCTACAAAATTATTTTGTAATAATTTAGTTTAATTTACCTGTAAGGATGCCAAAACCGGTCCAATTTAATTGTTGATTTAATTATGCATTATGAATGTATGAATTAAATGTTTTATATTGAATGTGCATAATGTATGCCATTTAGATTTAAAATCCCACCAAGGATTAAACATGTATCATGCATTAGATATCTTATAAGTAGTTATAATGTATAATATTTGAATGTATGGTTATGGAGCATGGCTATTGTTTATAAGTGTTATAAAAGAGATAGACATTAAAATCCATAACAAAGATAATATGCATGCTCACTTAGGGTTAAATGGCCAATGCAAAGTTTTCATAGGCAAAAACTAGGTCGTTAACTCACACATTGGTAAAATATGAACACTCACCTGATAAAAATCATGCTCATGAAGTTGACGATTTACGGAACACCCCCTACCTAGAAATTGAGTCTGTTCTTGAGTTGTGTTAACCAATTTCATGAGCATGCGTAAGTGGTGTGACGTAATAAAACTGATTTATCACCTAGACATCATAGGTTTAAATTCAATATAAGAGTTATATTTGGATCATTCACCTAGACTTAGGATATGTTTATTTAGCCTGAATATATGCCTAAAGTGAAAGTATACCCTAAACCGTCTAGAACACTTCAGCTRGAGATTAATAACGTACTATTAGCTCTAGCGTCCCTAAGAGTTCACAACGTGAGATCCATGTTTGGCTTCGTGCTGCCCTAGAAGCGGTCTCCCTTCGGAGAGTGTTTGCATGGGTTATGAACAGGGTGAATAGGGGAAGTAGTTCATATTAAGTGGGTGAAGGATTAGTGTCAACAAAATCCTACGGTCTCTTCCATTAGGTCGCACCGTGAGAGTCCGATAATGCGCCTGCATGTCTGCCCTAGAGTGACTTTACCAATCGGAGGGTGGTATTATAGGATTCGGAATACCACGAACTCCTTAAGAGGATAGGATTTCTTAGATTTGTTTTCAATCTTGACTTTCAAATTTCGGGAGCATATTGATCCTAATCTTAGAAGTTTGAAAGTGGAAGGTCACACTTACAAGAATGACCAAGAGTTAGTATATTCTTGACCAAACCAACCGATAACTAAAGGCTATAGGAATAAGAGTTATTCTAGTATTAATAATTAGTCAAGATTGTCTTGATCCAATGGAGGAATAGTCGACTGCTCCTCGGTGGAGGATGTTCTAAACCATTGAAATATCGTTGCAAATATAAATAAAAGTTGGGTACTTTATTAGAATTTGCTAAACTTAAAATTGGATTTAGAACTTATATCTAATGTAAAGTATGTTTGCTTTTGAGCATCAATAGCTCAATAGTTCAACTCTTAGCTTCGGAAAAACTAAACGGAGATAATTATTCAATGTGGAAAAACAATCTCAATACAATACTAGTCGTCGATGACCTACTATTCGTCTTAACTGAGGAATGTCCACAAACCCCTGCCGCAAATGCCAACCAAAATGTTCGGGAAGCATTTGATCGATGGGTCAAGGCCAACGATAAGGCTCGTGTCTACATTCTTGCCAGCATGACTGATGTATTGGCAAAGAAACATGAACCCTTGATGACTACAAAGGAAATCATGGATTCATTAACGACAATAGTTGGGTAACATTCATCGACCTTGAGACACGAGGCACTTAAATATGTTTACAACAAGCATATGAAGAAGGGGACCTCTGTGGAAATGATGGTCCACTTCAATATTGCTAAAGTTTACGGGGCCACCATTGATGAGGCAAGTCAAGTAAGTTTTATTATGGAGTCTCTTCACCATTTCAGACTAATGCTGCTCCGAATAAAATAGAATTCAACTTGACAACCCTTCTAAACGAGCTCCAGCATTTCTAGAACCTTACTAAGGCTAAGGGGAAGGAAGTGGAGGCAAACGTTGCCACCACAAAGAAAATACCAAGAGGTTCGACCTATAAAGCAAAAGTTGGACCTTCAAAAAATAGAAATGTTCAAATCAAGAAGAAAAAGGAAAAGGGGAAGGCTCCCGTGGTTGACAAGGGAAAGAATGTTGCAAAGGGAATCTGTTTCCATTGCAACCAGGACGGGCATTGGAAGAGAAATTGCCCGAAGTATCTTTCGAAGAAGAAGGCAGAGAAAACAACAACAGGTAAATACGATTTACTAGTTGTTGAAACATGTTTAGTGGATTATAATACTTCCACCTGGATACTAGATACAGGAGCCACTAACCATATTTGTTTCTCATTTCAGGAAACTAGTTCCTGGAAGAAGCTGGAAGAAGGCGAGATAACTCTCAAAGTTAGAACTGGAGAGGTTATCTCAGCCAAAGCACTGAGAGATTTAAAGTTGTTTTTTGAAGATAGATTCATTCTACTAGAAAATGTTTTGTATGTTCCTCTTATAAAAAGGAACTTAATATTTATCTCGTGTTTATTAGAACAAATGTATAGAATATCCTTTGAAATTAATGAAGTGTTCATATTCAGAAAAGGTATTCAAATTTGTTCTACTATACTCTAAAACAACTTATACAAGTTAAGGCCAACTAGAGCAAATTTTGTCTTTAATATTGAGATGTTTTGAACTGTCAAAACTCATAATAAAAGACAAAGGTTTCTTCTAATGCCTATTTATGGCACTTAAGACTTGGACATATAAATCTCAATAGGATTGGAAGGTTGCTTAAAAGTGGATTTCTAAATAAGTTAGAAGATGACTCCTTACCACTATGTGAGTCCTGTCTTGAAGGAAAGATGACTACAAGATCTTTTACTAGAAAAGGTCTTAGAGCCACGATACTCTTAGAGCTCGTTCAATCAGACCTCTGTGGACCAATGAACGTAAGAGCTCAAGGTGGGTATGAATATTTCATCAGCTTCATTGATGATTATTCTAGGTATGGTCATATTTACCTAATGCATCACAAGTCTGAAACCCTTGAAAAGTTCAAGGAATATAAGGCAGAAGTTGAAAATCAACTAGGTAAATCAATAAAGACACTTCGATCAGATCGAGGTGGAGAGTACATGGACTTGAAATTCCAAGACTATTTGATAGAACATGGAATTTAGTCACAACTCTCTGCACCTAATACGCCTCAATAGAACGGTGTATCTGAAAGAAGAAACCGAACCTTGTTAGACATTGTCCGCTCTATGATGAGCTATGCTCAATTACCTGATTCCTTTTGGGGACATGCGTTAGAGACCGCTGTCTACATTTTGAACAATGTTCCCTCTAAGAGTGTTTCTAAAACACCTTATGAGTTATGGAAAGGGCGTAAAGGTAGTTTACATGACTTTAGGATTTAGGGTTGCCCAGCACACGTGTTGGTGCATAACCCTAAGAAATTGGAACAACGTTCAAAATTATGCCTATTTGTAGGTTACCCAAAAGAATCAAAAGGTGGTTTGTTTTATAATCCTCAAGAGATAAGGTATTTGTGTCGACAAATGCCACATTCTTAGAGGAAGACCATATTAGGAGTAATCAACCTCGCAGTAGGCTAGTATTGAATGAGATATCCAAAAACACTACAGAAAGAGCTAGTTTATCAACTAAAGTAGATGATGGAACTAGCATTTATGGTCAGTCTCATCCTTCTCAAGAGTTGAGAATGCCTCGACGTAGTGAGAGTGTTGTTCATCAGCCTGACCGTTACTTGGGTTGAACTGAAACTCAAGCCGTCATACCGGATGACGCATAGAGGATCCATCAACCTATAAACAGGCAATGTATGATGTGGACCAAGATCAGTGGATAAAAGCTATGGACCTCGAAATGGAATCAATGTATTTCAATTCGATCTGGGTTTTTGTAGATCAACCAAATGACGTAAAGCAAATTGCTTGTAAATGGATTTACAAGAGAAAATGAGACCATGTCGGGAAAGTACAGACTTTCAAGGCTCGACTTGTGGCAAAGGGTTTCACCCAGAGAGAGGGAGTTGACTATGAGGAAACTTTCTGTCCCATTTCCATGATAAAGTCGATTAGGATACTCTTGTCCATCGTCACATTTTATGATTGTGAAATTTGGCAGATGGATGTCAAGACAACATTCCTAAATGGAAGTCTTAGAGAGAGTATCTATATGGTCCAACTAGAGGGGTTCATTGAACAGGGCCAAGAAAAAAAGGTTTGTAAGCTTCAAAGATCTATTTATGAATTGAAGCAAGCATCTCGGTCCTGAAATATAAGAGTTGATACTGCAATCAAATCTTATGGCTTTGAGCAAAATGTTGACGAACCTTGTGCATATAAGAAAATCGTCAATTCCACTATAGAGTTTCTAGTTTTGTACGTTGACCACATCCTACTCATTGGGAATGATGTAGGTTTTCTGTCTGACATTAAAAAATGGCTAGCTAAGCAATTCGAAATGAAAGATTTGGGAGATGCACGGCATGTTCTAGGGATCCAAATAGTTAGAAACAGAAAGAACAAGACACTAGCCATGTCTCAAGCAACTTATATTGACAAAATATTGTCTAGATATAAGATGCAGAATTTCAAAAGAGATTTATTACCTTTTAGACATGGAATTCACCTATCTCAGGATCAGTGTCTTAAGACATCTCAAGAAATTGAGGGGATGAGACATATTCCCTACGCTTCAGTTGTTGGAAGCTTAATGTATGCTATGTTATGTACTAGACCTGACATATGTTATGCAGTAGGGATAGTCAGGAGATATCATTCCAATCCAGGATATCATCATTGGACTGTCGTTAAGAATATCCTCAAGTATTTTAGATGAACGAGGAACTATATGCTCGTGTATGATGCTAAGGATCTAATCCTTACTGAATACACTGACTCTAATTTTCAGACCGATAAAGATGCTAGAAAATCTACATCGAGATCAGTGTTCACTTTGAATGGAAGAGCAGTAGTGTGGAGAAGTGTAAAGCAAACTTGCATTGCGAACTCCACTATAGAAGTTGAGTACGTAGCTACTTGTGAAGCAGCAGAAGAAGCAGTGTGGCTTAGGAAATTCTTGACTGATCTAGAAGTCGTTCCAGACATACATCTACCTATCACTCTCTTTTGTGATAACAGTGGAGTGGTTGCAAATTCCAAGGAACCTAGAAGCCATAAGCGCGTAAAGCATATTGAGCAAAAATACCATCTCATAAGGGAGATAGTAAATCGAGGAGACGTAGTCTCACTCAGATAGCCTCAGAAGAGAATCTTGCTGATCTATTGACTAAGGCCCTCTCGGCTAAAGTGTTTGAGGGTCACCTAGAGAGTCTAGTACTACGAGTTTTGTAAACTAGGACAACTGGGAGAATAATTCAGTGTGTATCTGATGTATGCCCAATCTTCTTTTATTTTCTCACTTAAACTCAATAAAATGTACCATTTGAGTTTTAGTCCAAGTGGGAGTTTGTTGGGTTTTATGTCCTAAAACTCATAGTTTGAAAATGTCAGATATACTTTTATCATTCAATAAATTGTAATTAAAGGTTTTAATCAATAAGTAGTTATTGATCCAATAAAATGTTGTTACTAGATCTAAATCCAATAAACTAAGGATCCTAGACTGTTACATGAGACTCAAACTTTATGTAGAGACATAAATATGGATCAAGTTTGAGTTAACAATCTAAATGGTCTATAGTATAGGAATAAGGTTGGGCGCTTTATTCTGGGACACTATGGATGCGGCCCACTTTGTAGCTAGTACAAACAATGTGATCCTAATTCGTTCATGTGAGGACATGCGAGTAGAAGCGTCCCATGCAAAGAGTTTGCATAAGACCGAACCATGGGATAGTCACTTTTACTTTATAACACTGTTTACTGTCTGAAACTGATTATCTCGACTTTGATGGCCTAGGTAACTCAATCTTAATCCTGAGATAACTATGAACTTCTGTTTACTCAAGATTATCCTTAGATCTGCATGGGTGAGTGAAACTCAACAGCGTTGGCTCAATAAGCCTCCCATTTCATAGGTAAGACCATGTAGCTAGCTAGGGACATAGGGTGCAAGAAGGAATTCACTTCTACTCAATTTTTGGATAGTAGAGAGGTTGTTCTCTTAAGGTCTAAATCCAGATCTTGAACAATTGGCGCCACCCTCATCAAAAGGTTTGAGAGGATTTTTTGATTTGATAGTTGGACTACAAATCATTGTTCATTAGAGGATTAGTGGGACTTAAGGAACAAGAGATAATTATAGGGGTGAAGCAGTATTTTGGCACAGCTGTAATTACGAACAACCTGTGAAGGGTCGACTTATCGATCATGGTTATATCAAATGGACTAATATATCTACAGTGAGGAGAGTGCAACTACGAGCTTTAGTGGAGTGACCCGGTAGTTAATGAATGTTTGTTAACTAAAGAGTTTAACCGCTTAATCTCGGATCGTTGGAGCTCAGGATCTGTAGGTCCATAAGGTCTCCTGGGCATTAGGTCTCCTGACTAGCTCATATAAGAATAAACTTGGAATAATTTGAAGGAATAATTCGAATCGTACGAATTAGGTTAATCATATGAGATATGATTAAGTAATTGATATATGATATCAATTTGAGAAATTTGGTCAAAATATTTAAATAGGATTTAAATATTAAAATTATGAATGCGGATTCATAATTGGAGGCATGGATTTCGTCAAACAGTCTGATTTCGAAAAAAGTCAAATAGTTTACTTTGACCAGAGAAAGTCAAATGTTGACTAAGAAGATTAAAATAATGTTTTTAACCAAGTTGGTGGAAAATTCCACTAACTTGTCGAGTGGAACATTTAAATAATCTAAAAAAATCCAGTTTTTGACAGTTAACCATTGCATGTATGAACGGAATGTGTGTTGTAAGCTTTTGGTGAACATAGACATGAATTTTGACACTTAGCCATGCTATGCATGAGTAAAATATGTGTTGTAAGCTTTTGGTGAACTTTGACATGCAAGAGTTGCATGTAATTTGGCTTTTTAAGAAGGTCTTTGTTCAAACATTGAAATCTCTTAGAACCTTTGGTCATTTAATGTTTTTCAAAATACTTACATAACTCCTTTTAGCTCCATATTTCTCTCAAATTTTCCTTGTGTAAAAAGAGTCACACCACTTTATTCCAAGCCTTAAGAATAGCTAGGAAGATCTCTTGGTGGTCCTCATTGGAGCTATTTGAAGGAACTTGAAAAGCTACAAAGGTATGTATGTTTCTCTATCTTTTTCTAAGCATCATAATGTATGATCATGCATGTTTAATCCTAGGTTGTAATATGCATCTAGATTGTTATTTCGATCCTTGCTCACTTCCGCTGCGCATGTATGTATATTTTCCTTTAGTAAAGTTAAGAAAATTTACTTTAGACAATTAATCTTCAAATAGTCAATTTCTTTAGACTCTGCAAATGACAAAATTCAATTTAAAAAATTATATAAAATAAAAATAATTGAATCTTGAAACTGATGACTTAAAGAGGAAAAAATATATCGATAGACGATACAATAATTAATAGAAAAAATATTACATATATGGTAATGACAACATATAAATTGGAAAAAAAAATAGTTAGTCTTGAAATTGCCAGAAACAAGTCGGTTAAAGAGACGACAACTGATGTATCAATTGAAAAAAAATATCTTGTACGTTCAAAAGAGTAGGTGGTGGCCACACATTCTAAAATTAAGGTTTAAATATCCCACTAGTTTATATATAATTTTTTTCCTTTTTTTAAAATGGAATGCGTGTTTAGATAATTTTCCATCTTTTATTTATTTTTTCTTTTAAATTTAATATTATTATATAATGTTTAGTAAAAATTAATTGAAATATTTTTCCTTATTTTTACCTCATTTGCGGACAAAGTTGGTAAAGAATACAAAATTTGCGCACGTTGGAATCATCCAGGGGGCTTTTTACATATTAATCATATATTGCACAAAGTTTAGGGGGCTTTGGGCCCTTAATAAATTCGCCTCTGTTTGCGAATTGCAAAATTCAATTTAAAAAATTATATAAAATAAAAACAATTGAATCTCGAAACTGATGATCTAAAGAGAAAAATAGATATGGATAGACGATACAATAATTAATAGAAAAGATATTACCTTTATTGTAACGACAACGTATAAATTGAAAAAAAAAAAAAGTTAGCCTTGAAATTGCGAGAAACAATTCGGTTAAAGAGACAAAAACTGATGTATCAATTGAAAATAATGTCATGTAAGTCTGGTAAAAGACACCACTGCGCGAGATAATATTTTGTTGACTTATAGTTACATATTAATTATATATTACACAAAGGTCAGGGAGCCCCCAACCCTTAATAAATTTGCCCCTGCTAAGTCCATAACATGTGGCGTGCATTCATTATTCGTCAAAAAATAAGATAACAATGCAACAACAATGGCGTTGTTAACAATTCGACTACCCACGCAATGGCCGACAAGCCATAGTGTAAACCCATAGTGCTGCAGCTCCATTGATGTCAATTGATTCGACTATCCACGCCATGGCCGATGTCGACGATGACCTATGCTGCAAATTCCTGTACTCCAACGACATCACAATATTAGATTAATAAGACTTGGCTTTATGGGAATGACCTATTGCCTCTCTCCTCTACAAACACAAAAACAAAAACAAAAGAAAAAAAAGACCATTCGTTTTTTGTTGGATTTGATCTATTTGCATCCTATTTTACAATTGGGTGTGGTTTTGTGTTTTCATTTTTCAAAATTTCGATTTCGTTTTTGTGTGATCCCAAAATCGAACCAAACGGAACCGTGAACACCATTAGTTAGAGCTCAATCCATTGGACTTCACTTTCACTTAGAAATTTTGACAGTCATTTCAAAAAATGGTCATTAGTTCTTAATTTTGCACAAATAGCTAAATCATATTTTAAGAGTTTTAAAAAATAAGCTGATTTTCCAACTTTACCATTGACCATGTTTTTTTGTCGTCATTATATTCAACCACCTAACAAACTTGATTTTAAATCAACTTTCTTTTCCTAAATCCAAGAATTTTAAGTTGTTTCCTAAATTATTACCACCAATTAAATTATATTTAATTATTATAGGATCGAATGGCAACACTTGGGGTTGCTTACCACTTTTTCAAAATTAAAAATAAATTCATGGTAATAAACAATTATGTAATTAACAAAAGAAGATTAACAAAAAAATGAATTATTGAGCGAAATATTAAGCAAACCTATATGCAATCTAGCAAAATAATTCAAAATAGTAAATGCAAAATTTAAAACGGAGAAGAGAAGAAAATGGGTGACACAGAAAATTTTTATAGTGGTTTGGAAATTCCTACTCCACTCCCCAAGACTCCTTCTTAGGTATTTTATTACAATTGCCCTCTTATGGGTGAGAACCAAACCAAATCGACCCTCATTTTGTCGTAGACTAAAGAGAAACCCACGGTACTTTTTACTGATTTAGGATCTAAGCAACACTACAACAAATCTCACATACGATAGCGTCAAAAAATCATTATCATAGACTTTTCATAACGTTTTTGGGACACAGTGGTAGGCGATGCTATGTCATATGTTATAGAAAATTTGCTTTTAATTGCATGATTTCAATGTTATAAAATTTTTCTACATCGTTGTCATAAACGCTACAATAAACCTTTTATAGCTTTAAAAAAACGCTATGAATTACCTTTTATWGCTTAAACTTAACGCTATAGTAATGCTATAGTAGACATTCCATAGCTTTCTACATAGTATCTAATAAACGCTATTACAAATATTGCATAGCTTTTTTTTGTATGTCGTGGTAGCCGATGTTATGGAAAGTGGGATACTTTTTATAGCGTTTTTGTACTGTTATACTAAATGCTATTAAAACTTGCATGATTATGCTATTAATAACATTTAATAGCAGCTATAAAAATTTATAACAAACTTTTCTTAACTTCACAAAAATGTTATAGAAAAGTTTTCGTAGTTTTTCTTTAGTCAATTCAATTTTTAGTTTACATTTATAGGATATTTCAAATAGTATCACAAATTCTGGTAGCATTGTGAACCACAATTTGAGATATTTTTCACACTCAAACATGAAAGAATCTAATTTCATATTCACGATTACAAAGTATTGGAAATTTAAAAGTAAAAATTGAAACAATATCATTTCATAACATTACCAAACTCAAGCAAACACATGTGAATTATTACAATTATGCTTAATGTGGGTACAGAAAAAGAAAATACCTGCAATGGTTGAACTACATTCAAATATTCACATAAATCCCAATGGTCATGCTACAAAACATCAATAGTAGGTGGTTCAATAGATTTACAGAACAAAAGAATCATAATTAAATGGAAAAAAAATATATTGATTTCATGGAAGAAGGGTAGTATCCAAGAAAAATAAGATTAAGAATGGTATACCTTTACTATTGTATAGGAAAGCCATAAAATTAAGAAGGGCACATTTGAGAGAGAGGAAAGGAACTATTCTTTGCTTCTCTAAATCTTCATTGTGCCTTGTAATAAAGATTCAATAACAGAAAATAAGGAGGGAGATATGGAAGCAGACCTCAGTTAGAGAAACTATAAAGACAATAATAATGGTTTTGAAGATAAAAAAAAAATAAAACAAACCCAATTAACTATGAGTACCTTCAACCACAAGTTTCAGGTAATTGTTTTCAACCCAATCAACCATGACCCCATGAATCCATAAAAAAATGTAAAGATTTGAGGGGCAAGAAATTGTGGAAAATTAGGAAAATATCAAGATATTTTATGCTTTAGACAACAAATGAAGAGATCGAGACATGAAAATGAAAGAAATTTGTGTTCTTTTCAAGAAAAATAAAATGTCGAAGATAAACAAGAAAGGGACGAACATCCTGTTTCTTCGGAGAAAGCGAATAATCGAAAATTAAAAGTTTCAGACTTGTGTGAATGGCAAATCTTGTTCCTCACAGATCTGATCTGATAGGGCTTTTTAAATATGGTTTGCTGCGGAATGTCACCATATGGGAGAGTCTCGGCTACTTTGCTGTATAGGGCTGGTTGTCGCATCATTCATGTTTCCACTATTCGTGGCTACTAGATCTAGTGGGGATAAGGAGAAACCTCGCTACTTTGCTCGAGGGAAGTCATTGCAAATGTCTATAGCTCTAGTTGTCGCCAGTAGAACGCAATAGGAAGTGGAGAGGTTACCTAGGCTGGGTTTCGCCGTCGTTACATTCCACTACCGACGAAGAGGGAGTCGCGCCGCTCTTTTGTGGATGTAGCTGCTGCTGTGCACTGTTGGAGTTTCACCGCCGCTGAGTTCCTCTACCAAAGAGATCGAGAGCGCCGTTTGAGATTTGGTTGCGTTAGACGAGAAAGATGGGGAGCGAGTTTGCATAATGCAAGAGAGAGGAAATTTTATTTTTTTAGTGTAATGTAAACCTCTTCAACTTTTCGTATAATTATGCACGGTACACTAATTTTTTTTAGCGCTTTTTTTTCAATTTGCTGCTTCTTTTTAATAGCTTTAAAGGGTGAAATGCTATAATTTTGTGCTATAACAAGCAGTATTTGTTGTAGTGCAATTGACTTTTCTCACAATCCAAGGTGTACCCACCTTAATACAAAACTGAATTTGAAAATAAAGAATGTAAAAACACAAGTGGGTTACACAAGATTTTGCACCAAAGTAATGGCTAAAAAGTCACACTCTAATGTATCTCTCACAAAGAATGAACAAGTTATGTGTAGGAGAGAATGAAAACTTTGCAAAAAGTTCAGAGAAAAATTTTGCTTTGATAATTGGTGTGTGGAAAAGGATGAATCTGGAGGCTTTAAATAGAGTTTCGTAGATGAAACTTGGTCATTGGATTTAGGGCAACCAATTATGAACAGTATAGATTAAGAGGTGAGGTAACGAAATGAAATAAAGAGGATTTTGAAGATTTAGACAAATTGGTGGAAATTGATATCAAATTCATGGATATCGGAGAGATTGTAGAGACTGAAATGATTGTGGGAATTTGAACTTTAGAGATTGAAAGCGCCACATGTCGTCTTCTCATTTCTTCGATTGTTGGATTTCATGTCAGTTGATGCCACATGTCAACTTCTGAGTGGTCTACTTGTCCATGTCACCCGCCACATAAGAATTTTCTCTTGAGTATAACTTGTTCGTTTGAACTCCGATTTGAGTGATTCGACAGTCGTTGTTTTGTCTTTTCGAGCTCTGCACTATGGACACTTTGAAACACTCAAAATTATTAGTTTATACTTGGCTTATGATCATCAAAATATTTGGTTTGATTGAAGTCATAAAACTAAGAATCTCTCCCTTTTTGATGATGACAAACCACTCAAGAAAACACATTCTCAAAGTAACTATATTCTTCTCCTTTTGTTATTATAAAAAAAGATTCAATAATGCAATTTAGCTCCCCCTTAATAAGATAATTATCGCAAGGTAAAAAAATCTCCCCCACAACCGCACATATATACAGAAAAATTTTCTCTCTAACAAACACATTCAATCAATTAAATGTGAATGATGCAAAGTGCAAGTTCATTCCTACAAAATGCTTCTTCGTTTAATATCTTAGTAAGAATATCTGCTACTTGTTTTTCAGTGTGAACATAATGCAACAGCTAACAGCAGCAATATATTCAGCTTTAGTAGTAGATAATACAACAGAATTTTGCTTTTTAATAAACCATGAGACTAGAGAGCTACCCAAAAACTAGCAAGTTCCACTAGTACTGATAGGATTTCCTATCAGTTAAGTTACCAGAAAAATTAGCATCAGAATAAGCAATCAATTCAAGAGACGATTCTTAGGATACCATAAACCCAAGTCAACAGTTCCAAGCAAGTATTTAAAAATTCTTTTAACAGCATGCAAGTGTGATTCTTTAGGACATGATTGAAATCTAGCACACATGCATACACTGAACATAATATCTGGTCTACTTGCAGTTAAGTAAAGCAAGGATCCGATCATACCTCTATAAGCTTTTATATCTACATTTTTACCTTTTTCATCTTTATCAAGCTTTGTGGTAGTGCTCATCGGAGTCTTTGCTACTTTGGCATTATTGAACTTTAATCTCTTGAGTAGATCTCTTGTATACTTTTCTTACTTGCTGAAGATTCTCTCTTTAAGTTGTTTGATTTGAAGCCCAAGGGGCATCGTGCTCATCTCAAACTCACTATGGATATACTTAGAGAATTCTTCACATAATAAAGAGTTAGTGGCACAAAAAATAATGTTATCTACATAAATTTGCACTAACAAAATGTCTTTTTCTTTGGTTTTAATAAAGAGTGTAGTATCAATCAGTCCCATTTTAAAACTTTGTTCAAGCAAAAACTTACTCAAACGGTCATACCAAGTTATAGGAGCGTGTTTAAGACCATAAAGAGCTTTCTTTAATTTGAAAATATAATTTGGATTTTCAACACTTTCAAAACCAGGAGGTTATTCAACATATACTTCTTCCATTATAAAACCATTTAAGAAAGCACTTTTGACATCCATTCTATATGAATTAAAGTTCTTATGAGATGCAAATGCAAGCAACATTCTAATAGATTCAAGTCTAGCAACACGAGCAAAAGTTTCCTCATAATCTATTGCTTCTTTTCGGCTAGATCATTGTGCAACTAACCTAGCTTTATTTCTAACAATATTACCAGACTCATCCATTTTATTTCTAAAAACTCATTTAGTACCAATAATAGGATGATCATTAGGACGGGGGACTAATTCCCAAACAATATTTCTTTCAAACTGATTTAACTCATCTTGCATAGCAATTAACCATAATTCATCAACCTCAACTTCTTTGAAGACTTTGGTTCAATTTGAGATACAAAAGCAACATTATTTAATGCATTTAAAGAWGATCGAGTCCTTACCCCTTGGGATACATTACCTATAATTAAACTCCTTTGGATGGTGAGTTGAGAAACTCCAATCCTTAGGAGAGGTTTCCTCTGGTACTTGTTGAGTCTCATTTACTATTGCTTCCGAGTTATTATCTTTAAAGTTCAAATTCTCAAAAGGCATTTCTAACTCACTACTAGCATAAACTTTATTAGTACTAATATGAGATTCATAAAAAACAACATAACATTGACTCTTCAACTACAAGGGTTCTTTTATTAAAAACTCTATATGCTTTACTACATGTCGAATATCCTAAAAATATGCCAGTGTCCGTTTTTTACTCAAACTTTCCAAGTTTCTCTTTGTTTTTCAAAATAAAACATTTGCAACCAAAAACTTTGAAATAACTGATATTATGAGTTATATCATTAAAAAGCTCATAAAGGGTTTTATTAAAAAAATGACCTTATTAAAACACGGTTCATCACATAAGAGGCTGTATTAACAACTTCAACCAAAAATATTTTGGTAAATTATACTCATTTAACAAAGAAGTAGCTAATTCTTGCAAAGAGTGATTTTTCCTTTCTACAACACCATTTTGTTGCGGTGTTCTTTGAGAAGAAAAATCATGAGAAGAACTATTTTCATCACAAAACTTTTAAAAAACTGCGTTGAGAAATTCTCCTCCATGATCACTTCTAATTTTTGAAATCACAAAACCTTTTTAATTTTGAATTTTTTTGGAAAAACTAATAAATGTTTTTAAGGTCTCATCCTTATGTGATAAAAATAAAACCCAAGTAAATCTTGAAAATTATCAACTATAAAAAAAGTATAGTATTTTCTACGTAGACTTGCAACTGTAGTAGGTCCAAACAGATCCATATAGTTGCAAAGGCCTAGAAATAGAAACCATTTTATTTGGTTTATACGAGAACTTAGTTTGTTTACCCATTTGACATGCATCCCAAACTTTTTCTTTTTCAAAATTTAATTTTGGAAGACCTCGAACAAGATATTTCTTGGAAATATTTGAAATCAAATACATGCTAGCATTACCTGATCTTCTATGTCACAACCAATAATCATCATGCATAGCAGACAAGCATTTATTATTAATAATAGGGCAGTCATTCAATTCAATAGTATAAACATTTTTATCTCTATTTCCTACAAACAATATTTTTTCATCACAAGCATTTTTAATTATGCAATTTTATCATTGAATACTACTTTATAGCCCTTATCACATAGTTGATTAATGCTTAAAAGATCATGCTTTAAACCATCAYCAAGCAACACATTCTCAATAAAAAAGTTTTAACTGTTACCTATATTACCCTTGCCAATGATTTTACCTATTATATTATCGCCAAAGGTAACGTATCCTCCATCTTTCTTTTCTAGGTGTGTGAATTTTGTGTGGTCTCCGGTCATGTGCTTTGAACACCCACTATCCAAGTACCACTTGTTCTGTACTGATCTCAAGCATACCTAGAAGAAAGATGATACTCAAGATATAATTTTAGGTACCCAAGCTTGTTTGGGTCATTGAGGGTTAGTAAGCAAAAATTTAGGAATCCATCTCTTTTCATTTAATGCACCATTTTTCTTTAAGTTACAAGCATAAATTTTATGACCAAGTTTTCTGCATGCATTGCAAACAATAGTAGACATTGAGCTTTCTTTAACAAAGTAGTTTACAAATTTCTTTCGTTTTTTTAGGTTTATAGCCTAAACCATTTTTATCAATGATAGCTCGTTGTTTTCCCATTCATTATATCTAAGTTATTTTTACCATTTGTCAACTTTAAAAGGGTAGATGATATATCTTTACTTTTCGCTTATAATAATTTATACTCCTCTTTTAAAGCATGCAAATTTGACTTAGGCATAACAAAATTTTTCTAAACATCTCATTTTCTTTATTTAACCTATCATGCTCGACTAATAAATCATGGTTCTCATGAGCTAGCTTAGTATTCTTCTTTTTAAGAGCTAAATATTTACTACCTAATTTTTCAAATTCTTGTTTAATCTCATTATAAGCATCCATAAGCTCATAAAAAGAAGGATTCTCAAAACACACCTCATCGTCGTCATATTCATCTCCAAAAGCTATGAAACAAAGATTAGCTATTTCCTCTCCACTTTCAGAATCACTTCCTTCATCACTTTCATCCCAAGTAGCTTTCATAGCCTTCTTGTTTCTCCTTGAAGATGATTTACGTAGTAGAGGGCATTCAGATCTTACATGTCCAGCCTTTTTGCACTCATAGCAGATGATGACGTCTCTAGTGCTCTTTTCTCCTTTAGCATATTGATTGTTGGTTTTCTTTGGAAAGTGCCTCTTCTTGAAATGCTTCTTGAACTTATTGGATAAGTATGCAAGTTCTTCCTCGTTTAGTTCTTCATCACTTTCAGAAGCCCATTGGAAGGTTGTAGACTTTAATGCCAAGTTTTTCTTCTTTTTGACGTCCTCTTCCATATTGCCTTTCATGATTATCTCTTGCAACATGACAGGTCCAATGAGTTCCTCCAATGTAAGTTTTGACAGATCCTTCGCTTCTTGAATCGTCGTCACTTTGGGTTCCCAACTTTTTTGGTAGAGATCTTAGAATCTTCCTCACGTTCTCAATTGTGGTATATTTCTTTCCTCAACCTTCCAAAGCATTAACAATATTCGTAAATCTAGTAAACATTTCAGTAATAGACTCGTAAGCATCCATTTTAAACAGTTCATAMTTATGAACAAGCATGTTAATTTTCGACTCTTTTACTTGATTTGTTCCTTCACGAGTTACTTCAAGCATATCTCATATTTCTTTAGTAGAGTTACATGTAGATACTCCATTAAATTCATCAGCACATAARGCACGTAACAAACAATTCATGGCCTTAGCATTAATATATATTTTTCTTTTATCATCATCATTAAACTCATTTTCATTTTTAGCCATGTCAACAKTCAACTTTATTAATAGGTGTAGAACCATGAATTTTGAGCCAATCATAAACGGTCACGTCATTATCTATTTTATTTAGGGATTAATTATATATTAACCCTAAATTAAAATTAAAGATAAATTGACATTTAAAATATGTAATTGCGTCATATGAGTATTGGGCTTGGAATGATTTGGTTCACAAAATTGGCCCAAAACCCAATTTACCGTGAAATAAAATGGATTAATATTTAAATTTAAATAAATCCATTTAAAGAATTGGGCTTGGCCCAAAATTATCCAAGCCCAATGGCCCACCAAAGCCCATGGAAATCTCGATAAATAGAGAGGACCTCATTCATTTTGAAGGTTCAAAATTTCATAATTGAGAGAATTCACACAAAATTGAAGACTCTCTGAAGACCTAAAAATTCGAATACCAACCTGAAGACTTTGAAGACTTGAAGACTTTCGAAGAATATAGAACTTCGATCTGGATTCAAAACAAGCATCTCAATCTTCACATTAAGTTCTAGAGAAGGAATCAGATGATAAAAATTAGAGATTGAATACACTATATAACACATACTAGAAATATAAAAGTTCAACTCCACGAAATATAATTTCTCCAGAAATYTTGTGTGAACAATAGGAACAAAGGGACATTTAGAAACAATTTCCGAAAAGTTATAATCAATTGAAGTCAAATGAATTCTCATCCTAGTTTTCCACCAAATATAATTATTTCCATAAAAAAGAGGTAGTTTAGTGATAGAATAACACTCATTAAACTCATTAACGTCAATGTTTGTCATAAGCTCAAACAATTAATTTTTAAGAAGAAGTTTCAAATAAAATTAAAAAAATAAGATAATTTAATTTTCAAAGATATTAAATTTAAAAAATATTTCAAAGATTTATTCCAAATAAAATAAATTTTCAGACTTTAATAAGTGAAGAAAAAAATAGTTTTCCATAGTCAATTTTTGAGGAAAATTATTTTCTAGTAAAATCGGCTCAAAAACTCAATTTTTCAAACTTTTCTTCAAGAATAAAGAAAATTCCAGATTTAAAAAATAGAAAAAGCAGTTTTAGAAAAATATAGAATTTTAAGGATGAAACTTTTTATAAAGAAATGAGCTACCTACTCTGATAATTGTAGGATTGAATGGCAACGCTAGAGGGGGTGAATAAGGTTGCTTACCACCTTTTCAAAATTAAAAATAAATTCAAGGTAATAAAAAATTATGCAATCAACAAAAAAAAAAAATTAACAAGAAAAATCATTATTGAGCAAAATATCAAGCAAACCTATATGCAATCTAGCAAAATAATTCAAAGTAGTAAATGCTTAATTTAAAAACGATAACAGAATAGAATGGGTGACACTGAGAAATTTTATAGTGCGTCGGAAATTCTTACTCCACTCCCCAATACTCTTTCTTAGGTATTTTACTGTAATGACCCTCTTACGGATAAGAATCAAACCGATCGACCCTCTTTTTGTCCTAGACTAAAGATAAACTCATGATCTTTTTTACTGGTCCAGGATCTAACCAAATGGCTTTTCTTACAAACCAAGGTGTACCGACACCTTAATACAAAACCCAATTTGAAAATAAAGAATGTAAAAACACAAGTGAGTTACACAAGATTTTGCACCAAAGTAATGGCTAAAAAGCCACACTCTAATGTATATCTCACAAAGAATAAACAAGTTATGTGTAGGAGAGAATGAAAACTTTGCAAAAAGTTGCGAGAAGAATTTCAAGAGAGAAAAATTTTGCTTTGATAATTGGTGTGTGGAGAATGATGAATCTAGAGGCCTTAAATAGAGTTTCGTAGATGAATCTTGGTCATTGGATTTACGGCAACCAATGATGAACGGTGTAGATTAAGAGATGAGTTAAGGAAATGAAATAAAGAGGATTTTGAAGATTTAGAGAAATTGGTGGAAATTGATATCTAGTTTATGGAGATTGGAGTGATTGTAAAGACTGAGAGAATTGTGGGAATTTGAATTGTAGAGATTGGAAGCGCCACATGTGTCTTCTCATTTGTTTGATTGTTGGATTCCACATCAGCATAAGCGTGTCCTCCTAATGGCACATGTCAACTTCTGAGTGGTCCACTTATCCATGTCACCCACCATGGAGCATTTTTCTCTTCACCATAACTTCTTCGTTTGAATTCCAATTTGAATGATTCGATAGGCGTTAGTTTTGTCTTTTCGAGCTCTACGCTATGAACACTTTGAAACACTTAAATTGTTAGTTGATACTTGGTTTGTGATCACCAAAATATTTGGTTTGGTTGAAGCCAAAAAGCTAACAATTGAATTTGAATTAATTTAAACTATTTTTCAAGGTCTATCATCTCATCGATTCTACTGCCATTGGTGTGATTTTTTAATTAAATTATAAGGGTAATACATATATATATCACTATGCAACTCAATTACTAAAATTAGAAGGTTATTACATGTATATACTAATTGAAGAATTATGAAAATTAGAATGTACGTTTTGAGTTACCAGCTAATCATTTCACATTAGGAGGGAGAATCTTTGTATTGACAGTTAAATACATGTATATATCAAAATGCAACTCAATTATCAAAATGCAATTCAATACATGTATTAATGCATGTTGATCTCAACGGTCAATATATATCATATCGAAATACAACACAATTATCAAAATTAGAAGGTCAATACATGTATATACCCATTGAAGAATTATCAAAATTAGAAGGTCAATATATGTATATACTAATTAAATAATTATCAAAATTAAAAGGTCAATACATGTATATATGTATAAACTAGCTAATTGAAGAATTATCAATATCTGTTGTCCCGTTTTTAAGGTGGTTGTGCAGAATTCATTTGAAAACCTTGATGTTTTACCAACCGCTTTTAATTTTATCTACTGATTTTATTTAGATTTTAATGTATTTAAATCTAGAAAGTAATTGGACTTAAGTAGATACACTCGTCAGATTTGATTCTAAACAACACATTCATTTAAAAAATTAAATTCAATTGACCCTAATCAATAATAAAATTTAATTTAACTTATCTAAATTATAAACTTAATAGTGCAAAATATATATTTAACGTTAAATAAATGTCAGCTCCTATATAACATTTGTTTCTTTATTTCAAAAGTAAACTTAAATATTTTAAACATGAGATACCAATTTAAAAATTGATGTAAATTAAATTTCACCCACCCAATGTTTGTTCAATAAGAATACAAATCTACAAATATATTTAAAAAACAAATAATAATAATATTTTTCTTATTATTAGCATTTTTTAGGGGTTTAAAATGAGTGTGGTGTGGGTGCTTTCTAACATGAATCTCACTCTCCCTCTCCCACGTTTGAAAGGTCCATCTTTCATGATTTCGAATTTTTCTATCTTCCTCTCACGTGACTTTTTGAACACTTTTTTATGTAAAATAATTAGGAAAGTATGGATTTGGGGCTACAAAACCAGATCTGAAAACTAGGTTAAAAAGCCTCTAAATTCAACAATAACAAATTTTTAAAATTAGAAGAATCGATATAAATCAATACGAACTAAATTTACAAAAATTTTCTCAATAAAACCAGCTTAAAAACCTTCTAAACAATTGAAAATTTGGGGATTTTAAATCTGAAAAATTTTCCGTTTTATAAAATAAAACTTTCAAGAATTTTCCATAAAACAATTAACAATTTACTAATTTTTATAGAAAAATCAGATATGAAAACTGTATATAAAACCTTTAAAACTTGGTAAAAATATATAATTTTTCATSTAAAAATCATAACAACAAACTATAATTTATAGGATACAAATAGGTAAACTTTTTATGCAAAAAGAGTCTCAAAATAGCCCAAAACAATCTCATAAACAAAAAGATTCAAACCAAAAATTCTGGAAAATTTTTAGGGCAAAAGTCCTTAAAATCTTTTATTTTAAAAAACAAAGACCTCAAAATTTTTCCCAATAAACTGAATTAAAGAACTACAAATCAATAAAAATAAAAATAAAACAATGAGACGAAAATCTTACCGATCTTTGAGAGAAAATACCAAACTCTTCTTCCTTTCTTTTCTTTTTTTCTTTGAGAGAAAACTAGGTCTAACAGTTTAAGAAAATAAAACYTAGGGTTTAAGGGCTTTTATAACAAACCCTAATGAATCCTTATTTAAAAAGGATAATAAAAAGATAAAGATTTAATAAAACTCTTTCTTTTTATTTTTTAAATTATAAGAACAAATTATCTTTTAAAAATAATTTCTAAAACAAAAAAGGTTTATCATTCAGACAATAAAAGAAAACAACTAAAAAAATAATAATTTAAATATATGTATATTTATATATATATATATATATATATATATATATATATATATATATATTTTGGTTGTTACAAGTTAGTTTTTCATGACATTTAAAAAACGTCACGAAAAATTTGAGGCGCGTTTTTGGCGGGAAATGATGGAGTGTTCTGAATTTTCATGTTTTCGTGACATTTTTCTAACCGTCACAAAAAATTGGAAAGTAAATATATTTTTCATGACGTTTGAAATGTAGAGGCGCGTTTTTGGCGGGAAAAGACGGAGTTCTTTGGATTGCCGACTTTTCCATGACGCGTAAAAAAAGTCACGAAATGTTATTATTCGTGACGTTTTAGAACCGTCACGAAATGGTAAAACACGTTTTTAAATCGTCACGAAATGGTAAGACACGTTTTAGAATCGTCACGAAATGTCATTTAAAATTTTTATTATTTAAAAAATGTTGTAAAATATTGAATTAGAGTGAAACAACAGATATTTATAGATGCATGATTTTTGGTACTTTATTACGATTTTTAAACGTCACAAAAGGTCATAAAATTTCGAGATTTCATGAAACTTGAAACATGAAACATCACAAAAGGTTTCACACATTTGTTTTTCATTTCGATATTTCTGGTTGTGGATGAAGTCAGTTTTTTCTTATGTTCTTTGATTATTACGAATTTTAGTTGCTTTGTTTAGCTTCAAACCAGTGCCATATGTCTGGACCACTTGTACTGTCATATGTTTTCAAATTAAGGTATTGTTTTAATTAATGCTTACATTTTCAATATCAAGGATTGCAATTTGATATTGCAAATCTTAAGAAAAATAAAATACAAATTTTCGTTGAAATTTGTAAATTACAAACATAGAGAAAAAAAAAGAAAAAAAGGAGAGAAATTAACTTGAAGATATTTTAAGCTAATTTGTTGGAATTTAAGTTAAGAAAACATTAAAGCGTAAAATTTAGGTGGTAGAAATTCCCGCTAGGGAAATTGTGCACTCGGAATATTATTTAAATATTAGGACCAAATAATAGCAATATTTCTTTTTTACTTTTTAATTTTACCTATATATTTTAATACCCAAAATTTTCATAGATTTTTTTACTTTCATCCAAAAAGATTTAACGAATGCTTACATATTGCAAATCTTGAAAAAAAGAAAATAATTTTTTTTTGGAGTATGTAAATTACAAAACTTAGAGGAAAAAATTAAGATTAACTAAAAATTTTGTAAAACCAATTTGTTGGAATTTAAGCTAAGAAAATTGTGCAATATTAAAAGTTATTTTGTATTCTTTAGCCCTTTGTAAAAAATTCTCCTTTCCCTAAATCCCTAAATCTCCCTTCACCCTTTCTCCCATTGTGCACGATTTTGACCTCCACGCCGCTAGACCAAACACCTCCAAGTGCAATCGAGCGCTGTTGCCGAATCAAAGGCCTCCGGTGGTGGAATCGAACACCGCCGGTTGAATCCAACCTTGGTGAGGGTCGAAGCCACCGCTAACCACCACACGTGACGACCACCGTGAACACTGATGACCACCACACGTGAAGTACTGTAGACCACCGCGACCAGAGATTGATGACCACACCGACGACCACCACGAACGCCATTGACCACCACGCGCGAATGCCGCTAACCACCGCGAAGTATTGTAGACAACCGCAAACGCCGTTGACCACCTCGAGCGCCGCTAACCACCACTATTGTTCGTCAACCTTTGGGTACTACCCCTTTTGATTTTTCCTTTTTGTTAAGTGTAAAATTAGTTTACTGAAGTTGTGTAATGAGTTCTAGCGTGCCTATTTAAAAGTTTAAGGGTAATATTAGTAGTCTACAGTTCATTAACTTCTGGTGTTGAAATCCAACCGAGAACATTTGTTAAGAGTTGTGTGAAAATGGGTATATGCGGCAGCAGTTGCAAATGGTAAGCATGGTTAACTTCCAACCTCAAGCTTAACTTCTCCTAGGGACTCCTTTCTCAAGCCCCCTTTCACTAGCCTAAACCTTTAAGTCTTGTACTACCAACTTGGGCTTCTTAACCATGGGCTACTAGCACTTCTTAATCCTGCAGCCTCTTTTTGTTCTGGATGTGGGCTACTAGCCCCTCTTTTATTGATGATGATGATGATTTTTTTTTGGTGAATTACAGGATTAGAAAGATGCATGGTTCTATACAATTGCTGCTAAAGATGTAAGAACTGAAGGTTCACTCCCCTAAACTTAAAGGTTGCATTGTCCTCAATGCGGCTGAGGACATCTAGAATGTAAAGCTCTAGCATACCCTCAAACTTAAAGCGAATGTAAAATGAGAAGTACAACGATGTTAGCTATCACGATATAGACATGAGTGCGGAGGGCTAATGCGAACAACTAAGGGGATCTAAAAGAAGAGGTCCACGCTAGCTATACAAAGATAAGGGTTGGCTTTGGATAGGTGGCCATTGAAATTCTTCCTTAAGCTAAGCGCTACCTGGGGCCAATACTATGAGAACGATGCTAGGGCATGGGCAGGCAAACATCAACAAGAGGGAGAACAAAAGAAAGCTAAAAACATTAACATGCTCCAGCATCAATAGGAAAACTGTGCACTTAGTAGGCTCTAACATCAAAACTATATACATAAGGTTGGACAACAAACAGATGTTGAGAACACAAGATTCAGATTTAGCAACAATTAATCTGTGATCAAGAGATTAAAAGCATTAAGCAAATAAATGCACAAATAGATTTAAAACAAATCAATCAAGACAAATGTGAATAAATCCAACTCATAAATCCAATGGCTACGTCAATCCCTATAACAAGAAGATTAGCTACTCATGTTCACGAAAATACAACAAAATCCCACAAAGAATTTCATAATAAATCTAGAAAAGATAAGGGAAATGAGAGAAACAAAAGTCGTAGTGTCAATTGACAGTCTCCGACTCAATCTCCACGATCACGAGCCTTCGAATATCGTCTCCTCGCCCTTCTTGCCTCCAATTTCAAGCCAATCCTCTCCAATTCCCAATTCTCCCATGTGAGAGTCCCACCAAGTCCCTCCAAACGGCGTACTCAAATTTCTTTTATGTTAGGGCATCGCTACAGCCCCATGGCGCCATTAGTGAGCGCCATGGCGCTATCCCAGATTTGTGACGGACTTGCAAGTTCGTAGTGCCATGGCGCTACAATACAGCGCTGCCGCGCTGTCATCGCGGAAAAAGGCTCAACCTTGTCTGCAGGGCACTATGGCGTTGTATACTAGCGCTGTGGCGCTGCTTCTTCAGGATTTTGTTATAAATTCTGATCTGCAGGCACCATGACCCTACATGATGGCGCTGCGGCGCTGATGTGGCTTAATTAAGCTCCTATTTTTCGCTCTAGTTTTCCCTCAATCGATCGCTTATGCTCCAATTCTTTCTAATGGCTTGATCTTATAAAAACATCAGTTATGCATGTAAATAAGCTAGAAATGACCGAAAATTGTTAAATAATTTCCACCTGAATATCATGAAATGTGGTGTATAAAGTACACTATCATTGCCCGTTGGCTGATATTCCTCCTCATAGCTGCCAAATTGCTCCAGCATCTTCAAACCAGTAGGTGCGGTTGCAGACGTAGATGGTGCCGCTACTTTTAGTCGCTCCAGCGCTTCCAAGATTCTCGCATCCTGCTTCTGTGCCTGAATGGAAAAGGCAGAYTGTGCCTCCTCCATACGTGTGAGTTGCTTCTGGAGCATTCCGAGCTGAGCCATCATTTCATTGATGGTTGTGCGGGCACTACTTCACGGCGAGTTGGGTCTTGGAGTATCAGACGCTTCACTGCGTGCTTATCTATCACCAACTTGTCTTTTATGGGCTCCTCGTCATCAAGGACGGGGACATCTCTGCGGAGGCAAAGCTTGGTGACGATGCTTGGGAAAAATTGGCTGTCGGATCTCTTTGCTGCACAATGGGCGATTTCCCGATGGATGAGCTGGCCAACGTCAATAGAGCACCCCTCCCGGATGCAAGCCAACAGAAGGACCCTATCCTTTGTAACAGACGAATCATGCGTTGTTGGCATGATTCGACTCTTAACAAAGTAGAGCCAAACGTTGGCTTCAGTACTAAGCTGACCAGACTTGAAGGAGCACACGCCTTTTTCTGTGATCTGCCAAGACGCGCCTTCTATCCCTACTAACTGCAGGGCATGGTCAAGCTCTCTAATGGAGGGCTGCTAGACAAGTTGATTAAACTGGACCCGAGGGTTGCTCGAGAGCTTTAAGACTTTGTTGATTCGCTCGAGTGTCCAGTCCACATCTACTTCCCATACCATTGTGCGCCCCACTTTGTTTGCATCRTAGTTGGCATAAAACTCCCGCACCAACTCCAGCAGCACCGGCGTAGGGGGCGCACAATAAAGCTCCCACTTTTGCTTTGCTACGCCATCCTTCACAATCTGGGCATATCCACTGCTACAAAGCCCTTCTCATGGTAGAGATCTCTACTCTTAATGGCTTTGCAGCTAGCCTTAGTTGCGGGGCCACGAACCTCTGGAAAGATGCCTGGCCGGTAGGTACGATGTTGATACGCTTTGTTGAGCTCGGTGGTTGTGGTACCTGCAAAACAGATGGGCTGCTAGT
>NW_019104585.1:409043-432904 GCF_001995035.1 Momordica charantia
GGATCGATACTTGGATACTCCATCCATTTTATATTACTCTGACAGGTGTGCGCTTGCATCTATAGAATTGTTACCACGCTTAGTGCGTGCGTTCAGAATAACCTCAGTCAGATGGCGTGCGACAGATTGCGGCAACATACAACAATAGCCGATAGACCATCACAACAGGCAAGGCAGTGAACATCGGATGTTGGGAGATGAGATTTTAGAGAAGATAGAAGAGAGACAGATGTGAGAGTTTGAGAGAAATTGAAAAGTAAAAAGGAGAGAGGTGAGAAAGATGAAAAAGAGAGAGAGGATGGCTGAGATTGAAAGAGAAAAATGTGAAATTGAAAAGTGAAATTAGAGGAGAGAGGTGAGAAAGATGAAAGAGAGAGAGAGAGGTGACATTGATGGAGAGAGGTGACATTGATGAGATGGGAGAGGGAAACGAGAAGGTGGCTCAAGAAATCTTCTCTCAATAAACTTGCACTTTTTCCTAGAAACCCTACACTTAAAAAATAATATATATATATATATATTAATAAAATCGATTCGATTCGAGTTGAATCAAAATTTATTTCTCTAAACCCGAGAACCAAACGAATTTGGTCAGTTCAAAAAATCTTTAACCCAATCCAAACCGAGATTTCTCCTAACCCAACCCAACCCATGGGTCGATCGGGTTCATCGAGTTACCGAATTTTTTGAACACCCCTAACTCTATGGTATTTGTAGTAGTTGGAATCATTTACTTTTTCCATCTCTTCTAGTCATTTGCATTAAAAAAGTTCGATCAGTTGCATTTTTTGTTGTTGTTCTAACATATCAGAGATGTCAAAATCATGAAATTATCAACTTTTTCTTGTCATTCCTTAAGAGCTAAATAACGCCTTTCATTTTATTATCGTTTTTTTTACTTTTTTATCTTTTCTTTTTTAAGACGACTTGAGATAGGTTGGTTTGATAAACATTGATTCTTCTGGAATCATCTTGACGTTCTTGCTTACGTTCTTTATATCAGGGACTAAAACGTCTGTATTTCCTTGACTAGCATACTTAGCTCTATGTCGTGGTCAGAAGTTTATAATTTTTCAAATTTGCGAGGTGTAATACCTTGAAGGATGTAGAGAAGTCTCCAATGCGTACTTTGGTGCACATTTCTTCAACAGACACTTCAATCAATCGATCTTTGTAGTCGAGACTTTAAAGTTCTCCATCTATTGATGTAGTCAACARTAGGTTCATCTTTTTTATTGCTTGATATTGGTGAGTTCCATCATGCTTACGTTTTACCTTGTGCAAGCGATTGAAGAACTCTCTTTCCAATTACTCCTAGTCGTTGATGGATTCAAGCTCTAGATCTATGTATCAGTCAAAAGCATCGCCTTTTAGTGTTCAGACAAATTGTTTGAAAAGTAGTCTAGTTTGGATTTATGCCCTAAGGTCTTGTAATTAATAAATATTTTATTATTTATTTGAAAAATATTTATTTAATTATTTTGGTTTTATRAAATATTTATTATCCATTTTTATAAAATTTCAAGGTTATAAATGTAATCTTGAACAGTATGTAGTTGACATACAAGAGGGTTGTGTTCAAGTTATAATCTAAAGATTATATAGTATATGAATACCTTGTTTTGGTAACACAATTGGTACGGCTCACACTTTGTAAATATTACATATGATTTGATCCAAATCATTCATGTGAAGACATGTGAGTGGGGGTATCATATACAGTGAATTTGTATAAGACTCGATCGCGAAATATTTAATCTTTCTTTGTAAATCCACTAAAAGATAAGATAAGTATTTCATAGGATGATCATATCCGACTCAATTTTAATCCTGGGCGATTTATGAGCTTCTGCCTATGACGACATGTCCTTTGATTTACATGTGAAGGAACGTTAGTCCCGTAGCGGAAACGAAAATCTTGTTCCTAAATTTTTGAAGAACAAAAACACAGAATTGAAAAGAAAAACACAAGGGAAAAATCACTTACATTTGAAGAATCATTCTTCAAGTAATCATCAATTGACACCACCAAACGATCTTCCTGAATATTCTCTGGGAACGACGATCTTGCTTGTGGGAGCAATAGCTTGGAAAGCAAAAGGGGGAAAATGAAAGAGAGAGCATTTTTTTTATTTTTTTTTGTTCAAGAGGAATGCAGGGGAGGTTTCTTTGTTTTCCACTCTTCTACAAAAAAAAACAAAAACTAACATGATGCAGGGAGTTACCCCACATCAAATAACTTCCCCACTCCCCTGTAGTTTTGCACGGGAGTTTTTTTATTTATTTTTAATTAAATTAATAATAATAATTAATAATAATAATATATATTATTAATTAACTAATATTAATTAATTAATTATTAATTGAACTAAAAATTAATTAATTAATTAACTCTATATATATATTAATCAAAATTATTTATTTCTGAAATAGAATCATATTCTAAAGCATTTCTCTCCTATAACCTATAGTTGTAATGTACATCTTATACACATTATTTTTAACCTATACTTTATTATGAATTTTATTCATATTAATTTTTATTTGAATCTCATTCAAATAATTTCTCATTTTGAATCTTTATCCAAAATTAATATATATTTACGTAAAATGTATCAATATACATTATATACATTCCCTTATATAATTTGAACATTTCAAATTATTTCATAATTCTCGATCCTTATTTTACCTGTTGTGAGCTAGCAAAGGGACCTAATGGACCTACAGATCAGAAGCTCCAACAATACGAGATTAATCGGTCAAATTCATTGACCGAGTTAATCAACATTCGTTAACTATCACTCCACTAAAGACTCGTAGTTGCACTCTTCTCATTGCAGAGTATTTTCGTGTCCATGGATATACAACCATTAATGGCAAGTCAATCCTTCATGAGTGTTCATAACTCAAGTTGGGTCAAATTACCATTTTACCCCTGAGTTATATCTTACTCCTTAAATACCACTGTTCCTCTAGTGAACAACTCGGTGATAGTCCGATCAATAATCGGAAGTCCCTCTCGGGCCAGTGAGAGGGTGGGGCCCTTGTTCAAGTCCTGGAGTCACCATTTAAGAGAACACTCGTCTACTCCTCGAAAGTCGGGGAGGAGTGAATTCCATCTTGTGAAGTTATGTTCATAGCTCCCTACTCGGTCTCGTCCCCAAATGGTAGGAATGTTGGTTGGCGACTCGGGCCACTCTCACCCATACAGATCAAAGGACGAACCCTTATGTGTAGGAGTCCATAACTCACTCAAGATTGAGAATGACATGCCTGGTCATCCTATGAAATAGTAACCTGTTAGTCAACGGCGTTACTGTTGGGTGTGTTGCCCTAAACTCGTAGTTTGTATTTTGTGTACAAATAAATGTATATTAATTAAAGTTTTATTCAATAAATTTGTTGTTGAATTCATAGCATTGCATTGTCCAAAATCCAATAAACTAAACATCCGAGGTTATTTTAGTGCAACCGGGACAGTATATGTATTGGGTATATATTTGATATACTGGGTATATATTTGATATATCCCTGATATACGAGGTATATATTTGATATACCATGATATACAAGTGGATAATGTCCCGTGAAGAACCTAAAGGGTCTATAGTATATGGATAAGGCTGGGTACCTTATCCTAGCAACACTATGGATACGGCCCACTCTATAAAGGTTACAGACGACTCGATCCAGGTCGTTCGTGTGGAGACATACGAGTGGGGGTATCCTATACAATGAGTTTGTATAAGATCGGACCAAGAAATAGCCAATCTTTAGATGTAACACCGTTAACTAATAGATTGTTGTTTCTTAGGATGACCAGACAACTCATTCTCAATCCTGAGTGAGTTATGGACTCCTGTCCGTGAGAGCTCGTCCTTTGATCTGTATGGGTGAGAGTGGCCCGAGTTGTCGACTTAATATTTCTACCATTTTGGGGACGAGACCGAGTGGGGAGCTGGGAACATAACTTCACAAGATGGAATTCACTCCTCTCCGACTTTAGGGGAGTAGATGAGTGTTCCCTTAAATGCTGACTCCGGGACTTGAACAAGGGGTCTCACCCTCTCATTGGCTCGAGAGGGACTTCCGGTTATTGGTCGGACCATAACCGGGTTGTTCATTAGAGGAGCAGTGGTATTTAAGGAGTAAGATGTAACTGAGGGGTAAAATGGTAATTTGACCCAACTTGAGTTACGAGCACTCGTGAAGGATTGACTCGTCATTAATGGTCGTATATCCATGGACACGAAAACATTCTGCAATGAGAAGAGTGCAATTGCGGGTCTTTAGTGGAATGACCCGTAGTTAACGAATCTTGATTAACTCAGTCAATGAGTTTGACCGATTAATCTTGCATCGTTGGAGCTTCTGATCTGTAGGTCCATTAAGTCCCTTTGCTAGTGCATAACAGGTAAAACGAGGATCAAGTTTTTGGAAGAATTTGAATTGTTCAAATTACTTAAGGGATTATATGTATATTAATACATTATAATATATAGTTAATTATAAATTAAAACTATATATTATGAGAGAAATTATTTGAATGAGATTCAAATAAAATTAATATAAATATGATTCATATTAAAACTATAGGTTAAAAATAATGTGCATAAGATGTACATTACAACTATAGGTTATGCGAGAGAAATGTTTTAGAATATGATTCTAATTTTATAATAAATAATTAAGTGTTAATTATTTATTTGATTCATATATATATATTTATTAATTAATTATTAATTGGATTAATAATTAATTATATTTATTAATTAATATGATTAATTAATAAATTGTATATATATTAATTATTATTATTAATTAATAATATTAATATATAATAATTAAGTCCCCTGCAAAATTAGAGGGGAGTGGGCAGTTAAATGACGTGGGGTAACTCCCCACGTCACTGTTTTTTGTTCTTCCTTTTTTGCAATTCTGCAAAAAGACGGAGGAATAGAACAAAAAACACAGAACTCCCATTCTTCTCTCTCAATCGATCTCTCTCAAAAATCCCCTCTTCTTCCAAACGAAACGCTCCCACAAGCGTGATCTCGAAACCCAAGAGGATAGCAAGGAAGACTCGGTGGTGGTGTTCGGGTGGAAACCGTTGAAGAAAAGTTCTTCAAAGGTAATGGGTTACCTCTGTATTTTCATCTTTAACGGTTTTGATTTTGTTTCCCAAATGTCACGAACAATGGTCAACTTCCACTCCGGGATTCACATCCCTTCAGTTACATCTAAAGATTGTCTATTTTGCGGTCTTGTCTTACACAAACTCATTGTATAGGATGCCTCCACTCGCATATCTCTACACGAACTACCTGGATCAGGTCATCTATAACATTTACAAAGTGGGTCGTATCCATAGTGTTGTCAGGATAAGGTATGCAGTCTTATCCATATACTATAGACCCTTTAGGTTATTCCGGGGACATTATCCATATGTATATCGAAGGTATATCAAATATATACCCAATATATATAATGTCCCAGTTACATGATAATAACCTTGGATGTTCAGTTTATTGAATTTGGACAGTGCAATGGTATTAATTCAACAACAAATTGATTGAATATAACTTTATGGAATATAAATTTTGTTTATATAATTTCAAACTACGAGATTAGGGCAACACACCCAACAACATGGGTGAGAATGACTTTTGTAGTTGATTCAATAAGCCTACTATTTTGGAGACTTGACCAAATAGGGAGTTATAATTTTACGAGATGGAATTCACTCCTTCCCATTATAGGGTAAATAGATTAGTTGTTCCTTTAAGTGCTAATTTCAGGACTTAAACAATGGGGTTCCACCCTCTCACTAGCTCGAGAGAGACTTAGTTTATGGTTGGATCATAAACATATTGTTCATTAGAGAATCAATGATATTTAATTACAAGAGTATAATGAACTTTTGACCCAGTTGTAATTTTCGAACAACTTGTGGAGGGTCGACTTGCATGTAATTATTATATCTACGGACATGACCTGTTCTACCATGCATAAGAGTGCAACTCCAGGTTTATAGTGGAGTAACATTGGGTTAATGAATAAAAATTAATTAATTAATTAGTTTAATTAATTAATTTTGTATCATTGGAGCTTATAAACATAAGTTCATAAGGTCTCATTACTAGCTCACAAGAACATTAATAGATCAATTATGTTGAAAGAAAATTGAATTTGAAATGTTCAAATTCATATTTAATTATTTAAGGTATTTGGATATATTGAATAATAAAGGGAATATAAATTAATGTATTTGGATATATTAAATAATAAAGGGAATATTAATTAATGTATTTGATACATTAAATAGAAAATTATATTTCATTAAGATATACTAATAAAATATTTATTTGAATCAGATTCAAATAATATAAATTTTAATATATGAGATATTTAAAGATTTTATTTTGCTAGAGATTAATGTATTTGATACATACGAAGAAAAATTATATTTTATTAATATATGAGATATACTAATAAAATATTTTATTTGAATAAGATTCATATAATATAACATTTTAATATATGAGATATTAAAAGATATTATTTTATTTAAGGATTCTATCCCAATTAATGTATGTGATACATTAAAAGAAAAATTAAATATTTTATTAATATATGGTATATAGTAATAAGATATTTATTTGAATAGAGATTCTAATAATATAAAATTTTAGTATATGAGATATTACAATATATTATTTTATTTAATGATTCTATCTCAATTAATGTATTTGATACATTATAAGGAAACCAAATATTTTATTAATAAATGATATATTTATTTGAATGAGAATAAAATAATATCAAATTTTTAATATGTGAGATATTAAAAGATTCACCATAAGTCCTATAAATAAGACCCTTGGGGTAAGCCAAAGAGATATTTTTCTATGAAAGAATTCTCTCTAATTTTTCCCAAAGGTTTGGATCTCTAATTTTTCCCAAAGGTTTGGAGAAAAACGTTGTTGAATAAATTAGCGCATCTCTAATACCACTTGTTGAATGAATTAGAACAAAAGAAAAGAGACAATCGCTTGAAGAAAGAAACTTTTATTGAGAAAGTATGAATATGGACACTCAAACTCTCTCACGTACACTTTCTAACTTTCCTCTCTTTCTTCACTTACTTGACTTGATTCACTCTCATCACTCTATTCACTTGATTATGGAAACATCCCTCCTATTTATAGGAGGAAAAGGATCCCAATAGATAGATTTTTCTAGACCCTTCTTGTAACTCACATGTTCTAGATACTTCTAATTAATCTATCTTATCCAAAGGAATCCTCTATAATCCTTTGGAGCCTAAAGAAAAGCTAAGATATTTCTAAATCTTTTTCTTTAGATATTTTATTTACAATCTTCTAGAGAAAACGTATTTTGTGTAGATACTTTCAAGAAGCTTCTATACATAGTTAGTGTTGTATTTTATTTTAACACTCCCCTTCAACATTAACTATTCTATCTCTTTCAATCATCTGAGTTGTTGCTGGAACCTGCATGCTTTGATGGTCCTAGCCCTCTGGCACCAAATCTCGTATTCGATTTCTTCTTAATGCATCCACTTCTTCCTCCATGGCCTTTTTCCATTTGATGCTTTCAAATGTTTGTTTATATGTTTCTGGTTTTTCATATGTTGCTAATGTTGCATTAACATACCTGGGATTTGATTTTCTTTGTCTCGTTGACCTCCGCATTTGTGGCTCTTTATCATATATTCCACTTTGCCAAGGACCCTGTGTCCTTAACTGTTCTTCTTCCTCTTCATTGTTTTCTTCTGGAAGATCTTCTTCAACGTTTATTGAAGCTTGTCGTACTTTACTCATCTCTTGTGTTGATCCTTCTTCGAAAGTGTTTTCATCTCCAACATCAGAGTGCACTAGTTCCAATGTGTGTCTTGCCTTGAATTCAGACTCCTTAAATGGTAATTGATGTGCCTTCTCATGCTGGTATACAGCACATGCCATATCTTCTCCATCATCAAGTTGAGGTGGCCCCTTGAGCATAGACTTGCTCGTCATCATTTTCAATTTGTTGTAGTGTCTCGCATGCAACAAATTTTTCTGCTCATTCTTTCGTGTCTGATTCACGTATGTAACCTTTACTGACATGTCATAAATAGAGTCTTTTTCCTCCATTCCATCAATGGCGTACCATTGACTTTGAGATCTTCATACACCTTAACACCGTTAGGACCAAACAATACAAAGTTACTTGCTGATGTTAGTTGAGATATAGACACTAGTCTCTCCTCCATTACAGGTACACAAAATTTGTTCTCTTACTCCACTTGATTGGAATTGGAGCAAGGTGATATTGTTCTGCCAACGTTAATTTCTAGTTGCTTCCCTTTACAGCAACTCAACTCCCTTTCTACTCTATCATATTTTGCAACTTCTTTTTATCACCTGTCATATGGTTAAAGCGACTTGAATCGACGATTCGATTTTTCTCATAATTTACCTATTTTTCATGGAGACCCGAGTCTTCTTTCTCCACCATAATGGACATCGACTTTGAGTTAGATTCTATCAATGTAAATAATGCCTCTGCATCCCACTCCTATTCACTAATACTNAACATAACTTCACAAGATGGAATTCACTCCTCTCCGACTTTAGGGGAGTAGATGAGTGTTCCCTTAAATGCTGACTCCGGGACTTGAACAAGGGGTCTCACCCTCTCATTGGCTCGAGAGGGACTTCCGGTTATTGGTCGGACCATAACCGGGTTGTTCATTAGAGGAGCAGTGGTATTTAAGGAGTAAGATGTAACTGAGGGGTAAAATGGTAATTTGACCCAACTTGAGTTACGAGCACTCGTGAAGGATTGACTCGTCATTAATGGTCGTATATCCATGGACACGAAAACATTCTGCAATGAGAAGAGTGCAATTGCGGGTCTTTAGTGGAATGACCCGTAGTTAACGAATCTTGATTAACTCAGTCAATGAGTTTGACCGATTAATCTTGCATCGTTGGAGCTTCTGATCTGTAGGTCCATTAAGTCCCTTTGCTAGTGCATAACAGGTAAAACGAGGATCAAGTTTTTGGAAGAATTTGAATTGTTCAAATTACTTAAGGGATTATATGTATATTAATACATTATAATATATAGTTAATTATAAATTAAAACTATATATTATGAGAGAAATTATTTGAATGAGATTCAAATAAAATTAATATAAATATGATTCATATTAAAACTATAGGTTAAAAATAATGTGCATAAGATGTACATTACAACTATAGGTTATGCGAGAGAAATGTTTTAGAATATGATTCTAATTTTATAATAAATAATTAAGTGTTAATTATTTATTTGATTCATATATATATATTTATTAATTAATTATTAATTGGATTAATAATTAATTATATTTATTAATTAATATGATTAATTAATAAATTGTATATATATTAATTATTATTATTAATTAATAATATTAATATATAATAATTAAGTCCCCTGCAAAATTAGAGGGGAGTGGGCAGTTAAATGACGTGGGGTAACTCCCCACGTCACTGTTTTTTGTTCTTCCTTTTTTGCAATTCTGCAAAAAGACGGAGGAATAGAACAAAAAACACAGAACTCCCATTCTTCTCTCTCAATCGATCTCTCTCAAAAATCCCCTCTTCTTCCAAACGAAACGCTCCCACAAGCGTGATCTCGAAACCCAAGAGGATAGCAAGGAAGACTCGGTGGT
Organism: Momordica charantia; assembly: GCF_001995035.1. The sequence continues at coordinate 418,771 of NW_019104585.1, forward strand.
GGTGTTCGGGTGGAAACCGTTGAAGAAAAGTTCTTCAAAGGTAATGGGTTACCTCTGTATTTTCATCTTTAACGGTTTTGATTTTGTTTCCCAAATGTCACGAACAATGGTCAACTTCCACTCCGGGATTCACATCCCTTCAGTTACATCTAAAGATTGTCTATTTTGCGGTCTTGTCTTACACAAACTCATTGTATAGGATGCCTCCACTCGCATATCTCTACACGAACTACCTGGATCAGGTCATCTATAACATTTACAAAGTGGGTCGTATCCATAGTGTTGTCAGGATAAGGTATGCAGTCTTATCCATATACTATAGACCCTTTAGGTTATTCCGGGGACATTATCCATATGTATATCGAAGGTATATCAAATATATACCCAATATATATAATGTCCCAGTTACATGATAATAACCTTGGATGTTCAGTTTATTGAATTTGGACAGTGCAATGGTATTAATTCAACAACAAATTGATTGAATATAACTTTATGGAATATAAATTTTGTTTATATAATTTCAAACTACGAGATTAGGGCAACACACCCAACAACATGGGTGAGAATGACTTTTGTAGTTGATTCAATAAGCCTACTATTTTGGAGACTTGACCAAATAGGGAGTTATAATTTTACGAGATGGAATTCACTCCTTCCCATTATAGGGTAAATAGATTAGTTGTTCCTTTAAGTGCTAATTTCAGGACTTAAACAATGGGGTTCCACCCTCTCACTAGCTCGAGAGAGACTTAGTTTATGGTTGGATCATAAACATATTGTTCATTAGAGAATCAATGATATTTAATTACAAGAGTATAATGAACTTTTGACCCAGTTGTAATTTTCGAACAACTTGTGGAGGGTCGACTTGCATGTAATTATTATATCTACGGACATGACCTGTTCTACCATGCATAAGAGTGCAACTCCAGGTTTATAGTGGAGTAACATTGGGTTAATGAATAAAAATTAATTAATTAATTAGTTTAATTAATTAATTTTGTATCATTGGAGCTTATAAACATAAGTTCATAAGGTCTCATTACTAGCTCACAAGAACATTAATAGATCAATTATGTTGAAAGAAAATTGAATTTGAAATGTTCAAATTCATATTTAATTATTTAAGGTATTTGGATATATTGAATAATAAAGGGAATATAAATTAATGTATTTGGATATATTAAATAATAAAGGGAATATTAATTAATGTATTTGATACATTAAATAGAAAATTATATTTCATTAAGATATACTAATAAAATATTTATTTGAATCAGATTCAAATAATATAAATTTTAATATATGAGATATTTAAAGATTTTATTTTGCTAGAGATTAATGTATTTGATACATACGAAGAAAAATTATATTTTATTAATATATGAGATATACTAATAAAATATTTTATTTGAATAAGATTCATATAATATAACATTTTAATATATGAGATATTAAAAGATATTATTTTATTTAAGGATTCTATCCCAATTAATGTATGTGATACATTAAAAGAAAAATTAAATATTTTATTAATATATGGTATATAGTAATAAGATATTTATTTGAATAGAGATTCTAATAATATAAAATTTTAGTATATGAGATATTACAATATATTATTTTATTTAATGATTCTATCTCAATTAATGTATTTGATACATTATAAGGAAACCAAATATTTTATTAATAAATGATATATTTATTTGAATGAGAATAAAATAATATCAAATTTTTAATATGTGAGATATTAAAAGATTCACCATAAGTCCTATAAATAAGACCCTTGGGGTAAGCCAAAGAGATATTTTTCTATGAAAGAATTCTCTCTAATTTTTCCCAAAGGTTTGGATCTCTAATTTTTCCCAAAGGTTTGGAGAAAAACGTTGTTGAATAAATTAGCGCATCTCTAATACCACTTGTTGAATGAATTAGAACAAAAGAAAAGAGACAATCGCTTGAAGAAAGAAACTTTTATTGAGAAAGTATGAATATGGACACTCAAACTCTCTCACGTACACTTTCTAACTTTCCTCTCTTTCTTCACTTACTTGACTTGATTCACTCTCATCACTCTATTCACTTGATTATGGAAACATCCCTCCTATTTATAGGAGGAAAAGGATCCCAATAGATAGATTTTTCTAGACCCTTCTTGTAACTCACATGTTCTAGATACTTCTAATTAATCTATCTTATCCAAAGGAATCCTCTATAATCCTTTGGAGCCTAAAGAAAAGCTAAGATATTTCTAAATCTTTTTCTTTAGATATTTTATTTACAATCTTCTAGAGAAAACGTATTTTGTGTAGATACTTTCAAGAAGCTTCTATACATAGTTAGTGTTGTATTTTATTTTAACACTCCCCTTCAACATTAACTATTCTATCTCTTTCAATCATCTGAGTTGTTGCTGGAACCTGCATGCTTTGATGGTCCTAGCCCTCTGGCACCAAATCTCGTATTCGATTTCTTCTTAATGCATCCACTTCTTCCTCCATGGCCTTTTTCCATTTGATGCTTTCAAATGTTTGTTTATATGTTTCTGGTTTTTCATATGTTGCTAATGTTGCATTAACATACCTGGGATTTGATTTTCTTTGTCTCGTTGACCTCCGCATTTGTGGCTCTTTATCATATATTCCACTTTGCCAAGGACCCTGTGTCCTTAACTGTTCTTCTTCCTCTTCATTGTTTTCTTCTGGAAGATCTTCTTCAACGTTTATTGAAGCTTGTCGTACTTTACTCATCTCTTGTGTTGATCCTTCTTCGAAAGTGTTTTCATCTCCAACATCAGAGTGCACTAGTTCCAATGTGTGTCTTGCCTTGAATTCAGACTCCTTAAATGGTAATTGATGTGCCTTCTCATGCTGGTATACAGCACATGCCATATCTTCTCCATCATCAAGTTGAGGTGGCCCCTTGAGCATAGACTTGCTCGTCATCATTTTCAATTTGTTGTAGTGTCTCGCATGCAACAAATTTTTCTGCTCATTCTTTCGTGTCTGATTCACGTATGTAACCTTTACTGACATGTCATAAATAGAGTCTTTTTCCTCCATTCCATCAATGGCGTACCATTGACTTTGAGATCTTCATACACCTTAACACCGTTAGGACCAAACAATACAAAGTTACTTGCTGATGTTAGTTGAGATATAGACACTAGTCTCTCCTCCATTACAGGTACACAAAATTTGTTCTCTTACTCCACTTGATTGGAATTGGAGCAAGGTGATATTGTTCTGCCAACGTTAATTTCTAGTTGCTTCCCTTTACAGCAACTCAACTCCCTTTCTACTCTATCATATTTTGCAACTTCTTTTTATCACCTGTCATATGGTTAAAGCGACTTGAATCGACGATTCGATTTTTCTCATAATTTACCTATTTTTCATGGAGACCCGAGTCTTCTTTCTCCACCATAATGGACATCGACTTTGAGTTAGATTCTATCAATGTAAATAATGCCTCTGCATCCCACTCCTATTCACTAATACTYCTCATTTGAGAGGTCACTACATTGCTTTTTGCCGGCTTCTTTCGTAGACTACAATCTCGAGCATAATGACCTATTTTTCCACAATTATAGTATTCGCCTTTTCTTCTTTGCTCATATTTTTTATTATTTTTATTAGATCCCCCTACTTGAGAACGTTTCTGAGTTCCTTCATCTCCTTTAGATCCTACTTTCTTTTGATATTTTGGTTGACCTTTTCTTTGACCACTAAAGAGCGCTTCTTCATTATTGCTCTTTAGTGTGACCCTTGAAATTTGCTTGGTCAATGCTTCTTGATCGGCAAGCATATGTTCTAGGTCAATAAGTGAAGGTTGTACTGACCAACCTTGAAGAGCAATAATGAAGCTTCTATATTCCGGTTTAAGACCATGAATAATTATTCTCATTGTTCTTGACTCCGAAATAGTARCAGTAGGATCTAATTCAAAGATTTCACGGTAGAGAGTTTTTACCTTGTTGAAGTACTGATTGATTATCATCTCCCTCTGAGCAATTGAAAGAAGCTCGTTCTCTAGAAGCTGCAACCTTGCAACATTTTCTTTGAAAAGAGTGAAGTAAATGTGTCTCATGCCACTTTTGGGGTCTCTGCATTCCTAATGTGCTCCAACATTACTTCATCAATAGTAGTTTTGATAGCAAACATGGTCTTACTTGCCTTGACCTTCCATTTCTTCAAGGTTGTTGCATCCTCCGATGGCGTGACTTCACTGCCTCCAATGACTTCCCATAAGTTTTGCCCTTGGAGATATGATTTTATGCAAGTGAACCATGTTTTATAATTTTGAGTGTGAGCTTCTTGACTTCTCCAACAACTTGAATGTCTCCCCCATCATCTTGTAGTGATGGATGCACTCCACGAAAAAGTTGTATCCAAGACTATTTACAATTTTCAGAAGCTCCACCAGAGCAAGCTCTACTAGCTTGGCTCTGATACCACTTGTTGAATAAATTAGCGCAGCTCTGATACCACTTGTTGAATGAATTAGCACAAAAGGAAAGAGACAATCGCTTGAAAAAAGAAACTTTTATTAGGAAAGTATGAATATGGACAATCAAACTCTCTCACACTTTCTAACTTTCCTCTCTTTCTTCACTCACTTGACTTGATTCACTCTTATCACTCTATTCAATTGATTATGGAGACATCCCTCCTATTTATAGGAGGAAAATGATCCCAATATATAGATTTTTCAAGACCCTTCTTGWAACTCACATGTTCTAGATACTTCTAATTCATCTATCTTATCCAAAGGAATTCCCTAGAACCCTTTGGATCCTAAAGAAAAGGTAAGATATTGCTAGATCCTTTTCTTTAGATATTTATTTACAATCTTCTAGAGAAAACTTATTTTGTGTAGATACCTCTAGAAGCTTCTAGACATAGTTAGTGTTGTATTTTATTTTAACAAACGTTTCCCTTTGGTCTTTTGTTCGAGTCATAGCAATGAAGATCTATGGAGCATCAAATTGAGGATTCTATAAAGGTAACTTTCCTAATTTCTAATTCATAATTTAGTCCTAAATAGAAATTCAATTTCGATTCTAGATTTCTAAATTGTTTAGAAAATCAAAATTCCGCTATAGACGAATTGTTTGTTCTTAAAGATCTTCTCGAGTGCGAGCATTTTCACATGTCTCAATGAAATGATCAATATGTTGCTTAGGGTTGCATTTTCCGTCAAATTGCTTAAACTTCGGAGGCCGACATCCAATTGGCATTCTCAAGTTATCGATCCTCTTGTTGTTTATAGAGTACATTAGAAAGCTTTGAGAAGGTCTATCATATTGAGCTCTGATCGAATTTGTGATCATATCTTGGAGCCACTAGATAGATAATTAAGCATTTGAAATATAGTGTTCCTGCTGGTCCTTTTGCATAGTTCTCTTTCCTTTGTCACTAACTTTTGGAGCGATATTTTGGCTTGACTCAATGACATCTTAACTTTCGATCTTATTCATGAGGTAAGCAATCTTAAGGTCTCTTTCTTCAATTATCTTCATCGGCATGTTGATCCTCTTCTTCGTTTCTACCAACTTTTCTTCCATGGTGGATGAAGCTTCCTTTGATGCAATTGGTTCTTAGTTTGAGAGAAAGAGATGAGAGGTAGAGATGTCCCACTATGCGTGCCAATTTTTTTGTGAGGAATTTCTGAAAAGAGAAACTTGAATTTAATGAATTTGATTTGTATTTATGTATATAGTGTACAATCTCTAATATATGATCCTCTAATGCTGTATCTCAGATGTAAACTTTAATTCAAGGGCTTGTGAGCTTGTTCTTGAAACAAAAGAGGTTGGCGCCTTTGGCTTCTAGCTTTTTGAAGGATTTTTAAGGTCTTCAGTTTTAAGCTTATTGAAGACTTTTGCTTGTTGATGAAGTTCTTAGGCTTGTAGCTTCAAGAAGTTCTTCGGCTTGTTAAAGTTCTTCACCTATGGAGCTTTATGAAGTTCTTCGGCTTGTAGCTAGTGAAGAGTTCTTTGGAGTCTTTAGCTTGGAGCTTGTTGAAGATTGTCGGCTTGTAGCTTGATGGAGTTCTTTGGCTTGCAGCTTGTGAAGGACCTTTGAAGTCTTCAGCTTTGACCTTGTTAAAGATCTTCTGCTTGTTGATGACGAAGAGAAGATTCAATTCTTGGAGTCTTGTAGTCTTCAATTCTTTGAGTTTTCGAGTCTTCACAGAGTCGTCTTGTGCTTTTTTAATCTTATGAATTCTTCCTTTTGAATGTTTGTGGAAGATTTTGATTGCTCTTAGCTTTGAATCTCCAATTCTTCTTCGATCTTTGTGAATGTTTTAAATGAGAAGTGAACCCCTATATTTATAGAGTTTTGGTGGGTCTTATATGAGCCATGGGCTTGCATTCTCCTTGTGGTTTTATCAGATTAGCCAATGTAATCAAATCGCCATAAGAAAGACACTTGACCTAATTTTATTTGCCGATTTTAAAACTAGTTTAGGTCATATATAAATTTAGAATTTTTCCTAAATATAATTTTAAATTTGTGATGTGGCATTTAGTAATTGGCCAAAATTTATCATTCAACAGTTAGTATCTCTCTTTCTCTTCCATGTGTCTAATGAAAGCTCTATTGACTTTACCTAAATATGATCTAGTTTCGAATGGGTTAAGTGAGTCAACCATTGATATCAATTTGTTAGGAGACTAAAATGATGGAGACAATGATTCAGCTTATGCTTCCTCTTTGAATTTAAAATTTCCATATTTATCTGCGAATGAGTAGGAGGTATGTAGCTATCCCGTATTTAGGCTAAAGACTAATTTGCAAGTAATTGCATTCCAAGTAGGAATGTCATTTAGTAATAAGGACGTACTCAAGGAAGCTATCAAAGAACATGCTGTGAAGGGTACATATAACGTAAAAAATGGTTAAGAATGATAACGTACAGGTGAGGGCTATTTGCATTGATGGATGTAGTAAAAAAATGCATGTCTCAATGATCTCTTGTGAGCTCACATTTCAAGTAAAAACATACTTTGGTGATTACAATTGTCACTGTGAGTTCCATAATAGAAATATGAACTCCTCATGGGTAGGAAAGAAATTCTTAGATCGATTATTTAAATTGAATTCTAACATGAAATTAAATGAGATTCAAGAGCTTGTCAGAGTAGACTTTAAAGTTAACATTTCAAAAGGTCCAGCAACTAGAGTAAGGAGAAAGGCCCACAAAAAGTTTAATGGCTCACTTGTTGAGCAATATAAGGGTTGTGAGATTATCCTAAAGAACTTACTTGGTCCAATGTAGGGAGTACAATTAAGATTTAATGTGATAGGCTTGATGTTTGAGATTTTAAATTTGAAACAAATAGATAGAGCCTAAGGTGATTTTAAATTTCACAAGTAATAAAATGGAATGAGTATTTCGAATATCGATCCACATGGACTAACATAGTTTTCTTTTTTTAAGTAATGATGATCGATGAGTTTGTAATTGGTTTTGAGGTGACAAATAACACAAATGTTGGTTTTGGGGCTTTGAGACTTAATGAAATAAAGCCAGTCCAATTACTTAAAATTAGCTAAGAAAACATGAAATAAGACCAGCTAGGCACAGGTGTTTCCTTTGTTTAAAAATCAATTCTTCTTCACAATCTTCTTATGTTTAAGTGATTTTGAATGCTGTACTAAAAAGATTTTTTTGAAGTCCTAAATCCATTCCTAATATGTCTATTAGAAAAAAGAAATTTAGTTTAACGAAAACCAACTAAGTCAAGGTCCTATGTCTAGGCTACCGGAATGAAACCTTTATGTCTAAAGCCTTTATCTCTCCAAAGTTAAATCGATAGGTTGAAAAAATGACTTAACCCTTTCATTATTGAGGTTTTGATAAATCATTAATTGGCCAAATTAAATTCTTAACTTGATAAAACAACTATAAGTGATAAAGTAAGTGGGAAACATCTTTTGCTTTGCTAGTTTTTTTTGAAAGCTTAGCTAAATTTCCATAACCGAGCTAGGAGAAACAAATTTAGCTCATATTTTTATAGGAAAAATAGAATTGAATGAAGTTGTAAATGAAAGACATGATTAAAGTGCACTAAAGTAAGTGATAAGCTGTAAAGTTGAGGAAAAAGTAATCTGAATGAACCTAATTTATTCTCTTTCGAGGTTCGAGGAGCAATACTCATTCAATTCAACAAAAGTTACGTGATTACAAAAACATCTTCACATGACAAGGAAGAACGAAGAATAAACATGCAAGAATCTTTATAAATAAAGATTCAAACTTACAAAGGGAAAAGTAACAAGCTAGAGAAATGTTTAAGCTAAGCAAAACTTGAAAAGACTATGTTTTAAAAACAAAAAAAAAAGCTAAAAACTAAGTAAAGCTACCATAAAAGTTAAATATCGTACTACAAACAACGTGATATATTCAGTATGAGTGTTGTAGAATATGTTAAGAAAAACAAAGGATTAGCAAAAGAACTATCGATTATTATATACCATGACTTCTTTTCACGAATCCCTTTCACTCTCATCTTGATCTAAGTGGTATGTATACACATTCTCGATATATGTCTCATCTCTAGTGAATTTATCAAGAACCTCGATTGAGTCCATTGAATAATTTGTATAACCTAGATGAACATTTTCAATCTTACTTTTTTCTCTAGTGTATTCATGATGAACTTCATTTGAATCCACCACTCAAGTACAACTTAAGTGAGTAAGAATTTCTCATCAACTAAAATAAGTACAATGAGAAGAAAAATAGAATGAAACTTATTTTAACTCTTAATATCTGAAAGTAAAGCAATTGTGGAAAGTGTTTCAGCCAAAGAGCGCATACTTACATTCTTTAGTGTTTGTACTCTTAAAAAAACATTCTTCACGTGTTTCTTAATGGTTTTGGACATCCAAACCCTTTATGCTCGTACTAACCAAACCACATAACTAATGGCCAAATATGCTCAAACTTACCGATGGTATGGTAACAACTTTACTTGCTGAGACCAAAAGAGAAGTTATTCAACTTCTCCATCTACTAACGATCTCTTAGAGCATTAGCTTTGTAAGAGCCTAAATAATTTTGCAATCTAGCCTTAAATAATTTAATGCATCCTTTAGAATTTTAGCGGCACCATATCTCAAGGTACAAGATTTTGGAGGGAACTTTTTATGTGAATCTTAGCAATTGGTGAGTAGCAAGCCATTTGTGAATAAATTTATTGATTTGTATTGGGTAACCAAATCACAACAATACAAAAAAATATATATATGTTCCCAATAACCCACCTCTTAGCTACCAAAATCGTCGACCTTCAATCCTGACCTTTCGCATTCAAGAAAAGAAAAGCCCCAGGTTTAGTCGCAAGAAATAGGGGCAAAAATTGCAACAGTTCAGTTCAATAATAAAGGAAGAATGTTTTGATAATTGAGGAAGGAGGTCTTTATAGAGTCTAGGCATGCATTCACAGTCGCAATAAAGAAGAAACAAGATGATTTTTTCTATTTGATAATGGAAGAATCATGACATTTTTTTTCTTTTTTTCTACAAATGTTACGTTATGTATATTATGCAAGGAGAAAAGAAGGATCTCACAGCATGAGATCAAGGCACTACTAAAACAAAAGACCTACAAAAAATAATAATAATAAAAGTGGGAAACTGAACCAAAAAAAAAAAGCAACCACATCAAAACCAAAATTACAAACAAAAGCATCAAACTACAAACTTGAAAAGAAAAAAAAAAACTCACTTATGAAAATAACTCCCAGCAGACTCCATCAAAGTTTAGCCTTTAGAATGAACACTATCACGTCAAGTGAAAGCACGAGCATAATCATCAATTTTGAACAAGATGTAAGATAATTGAAGTATGGCGATTAACACCCCATGGATTCTAGAATTATTATCTCTCAAATATGAGATATAGATGTAGCTCAAGCAAGCCTCCATATTCTACATCTAGGTGACGACTTCTACTAATACGACAGATCCACTCCAAGTTTGCATGGCAAATTCGATGTGAAGAGCATGCTGAAGCAATCATACAACCYARGCAAAGTTACTAACTATACAATAAAAGAAAAGATAGTCTTGAATTTGAATCTCATCAGAACAAAGGACACAAGAACCTATACTAGAAGGACTTTAAAAACGAATACTATTACGAGTCGACAAACGATCACGAATAGCCAACCAACTCAAGAAACAATGTTTAGGGATACAACAAAAAACTAAATCACATGATGCCAAGGCATTTGAGCTCTTTAAGATGAAGGGCATCACATGCACTTGGGATAGAAAATAATCTCGACGTCGCCAGAGTCCAAATAATGTTATCCTCCATCTTGAGACTTTAAGTATACAACTTCTACAAAAGCTCGCGCTTCCAAAAGATCAATGGAGCCTATTTGGACATATGAAATCAAAACTCTTACAACCTGAGAGCTCATTAATAATTCTAACTCCATATTGCTGCACCAAGGAAGTCAAAGGAAGTCAAAGGAAGTCAAGAGTCAGGAGTCAAACAAAAAACACCGTTGGCCATTTCCTAATGACATTCCTCACAAAAAATTATAACTTCATCCATGCAGAAGTAAGAGGAAGAAAGAACTTAGGAATCGTGAGAAGGAAATTTTCATGATTTTTTTAAAAAATAATTACTTTTTAAAAACAAATGACAAAGGTAGAGTAGGATCAAAAGTTATTCCAAAAATAGGGTAGGTAAATTGCAGCCGTTGGCTGCGATTTCAGTGAAATCGCGGTCGTCATCTGCGATTTAGGACGAAATCGCAGTCATGGACCACGATTTCACTGAAGTCGCAGCCAACGACTGCGACTTCGTAGCCACGTCTCAGAAGGAATGGCTGCGACTTCCCTTCTTAGGGTTTTGGTGGGGACAACCCACCCGTGGCCTCCTCTCCCATTTTTATCTTTTCTTTCTTTCTTCCCATGGTCCCCCCTCCCTCGTCCTCCATTGCCGCCGACTGAAGTCAGCCGTTCGAGCTCCTCACCTGCCGCCTCCTCTATTGTCGCCTCCTCCTCCGCCTCCGTTGCTCCAGTTCCGCCGCCGCCGTGACCGTACCTCGACCGCCAGTATACTTTTTTTTTCTCTTTTTTATTATTAAGTTGATCTTGTTGGTAAATATTTTTTTTATTAAGTTTGTTTTGTTTGTATATGTATTTTTTTATTAATTTTGTTTTGTTTGTATGCGTTTTTTTTATTTATTAATTTTTTTGTTTGTTTGTATGTATATGTCTTTTTTTTATTAATTTTATTTCGTTTGTATGTCGTTCTTTGTTTGTATATATATTTTTTGTCATGAATTATTTAATTTAGACATAGATTGATTAACATTGGATTATTTTTAACTTTTTTAGATTTATGTTATATGTTATGAATATTGTTATATGTTTTTTAAAATAATTCGTTAACATAGTTATAAATATTGTARAGTTATATCATTAGATTGTGATGAAATTGTGATACTTGAACTTGGAAATGGGTCTGCTTCTGATATTGAGGTGGAAGTGGATGAATTGTTTGGAACTGAATTGTGTTTGAACATTCTAGTAAATTTGAATCCTCCACTCCCAAATGAGGAAACACCTTCACCGATTTTGAGATTGTAGACTCTATATATGTGAAGAAGGTTCAAAGTTGGAAGAAGGGTCGATGTCTCTAGAAATGAATGTGGATAACATACGTATAGGGTCAAAATTTAGGACCAAAGAAGAACTACAACTTGCTGTCAAGAAATATTGTATTGCACAACATTATCAATTTGTTGTAATGGAATCGAATCAAGATATGTGGTATGTAAATGCAAACAGTGGAATGATGGTTGCAAGTGGAGACTTCGCGCTCGTCGACGTAAATCTCATGGGATGTTTGAAATCAGTGTACTTGAGGAGATTCATTCGTGCTTATATCCCGAGCTTACACAAGATCACTCACAATTGGACTCAAATTTTATGTGCAATGAAATTCAAAATATTGTATGACGTGATCCTAGTACGTCTGTAGCTTCTTGACAAGAAGTTATAAAAAAATATTTTGGATATTGTGTGAACTACAGACGTATGTGGCAAACTAAATGAAAAACACTAATTAAAGTTTTTGGAAATTAGAAAAAATCGTATGAAGAGCTCCCATACTGGTTGAATGCTTTGGTGCATTACAATGCCGACACTCGAGTACTCTGGGACTTGGTACCTTCCAATAAACCTGGAAATCTTATTTTTGGGCGAGTGTTTTGGTCATTTGGTCCTGCAATTGAAGGACTTAAATATTTTAGACCATTAATTCAGATTGATGGTACACATTTGTATAGCAAGTATAAGGGAAAATTACTTATTGCCACCACAATTGATGCAAATGGACATATATTCCCTATTTCTTTTGCTATTATGGAAGAGGAAAGTACTTCTAGTTGGTCGTGGCTTTTGTGTGCCTTGCGAAAATTTGGTTACCGAACGAGATGGAATTTGTCTAATTTCTGATCGATATGGAGGTATTTTGGTGGCTGTGAAAAATAAGGAAAATGGCTAGAGTGAACCGAGAGCACATCATCGATTTTGTCTCCGTCATGTGGCTAGTAATTTCAACAAAAAATATAATTCGAAGCCCTTAAAAGAGTTGGTATATCGTGCTGGGTGTCAACACCAAAAGCGTAAATTTGAAAGATATATGAGAGAGTTACAACAATTGAATCCAGATTGTATTGATTTTTTTCACTCATATAAACATTGAAAAATGGACACAAGCACATGATCAAGGGTTTCGATATGGATGGATGACAACAAATCTAGCAGAGTGTATATGATGTTTTCAAGGGAGCTAGAATGTTGCCAATTACTGCATTGGTGAAGTTTACGTTTTTTAAGACTATTACTTATTTCCAGAAACGTAGAGATGATATCAGTGAAGCAATGGATTAGGGTGAAAAGTATACAAAATATGCTTTAAATAAATTGAGGAGGTGGGAGAAAAGAGCGACGGCACATTCAGTGACTTCTATTGATCGAGAGACAAACTTTTCAAATCAAAACAGGAATGGATATGTTCTCTCCTTACAAAGACCAACATACTCAAGTCGTTTGATTAAAGGACAATACATGTACTTGTAACAAGTGGCAATCTTTCAAGATACCGTGTTCTCATGTAATTGCAGTCTACAATCATGTTCACTTGCCATATTTACCTTATGTCGAGAAGTATTACGAATTGTCACGGTACCAACTTTGTTATGCATCTCGATTCTACCCTATATAACATAAGGACTATTGGCTGAAAGTGAAGTTTGATGTTATTCATCTGAACCCAAATTTGTTGAGGGAACATGGACGCCCAAAAACTTCTCGCATTCACAATAAGATGGTTTGACGGGAGATGGGTATGAAAGTTCATTGTGGAATATGCAAAAAAGGACATAACAAACGTACATGTCCAACTCGCAACTCTGGCGCTTCATCTTTGAGACAAATGGGTGATTAAGGTGGAATTGTTTAATTATTTTTTTAACATACTGTTACAAATCTATTAATATTGAAATCAATTCTATATTTTCTATGTATAGGTTGAAGCATATACAGTGATATCGTTCTCAATTATTGTGGGATTCTTGCTTTGTAATACCCTATATTTTATCACTTACTCGGATTCGTGCTTTGTAATACACTATGCTTTATTGAATCATTTGTTGCTTTGTAATAGTTATATATTTGGAATTGTAATGTTCTATACTTTATGTCATGTTATTTGAAATGAACTTTGATTATAATTGTGTTATTTGTCTTACTATATTTCAGCATTAATTATGGATCTAGGACCTTTGGATTCGCATCAGCTATACTTACAACGATCACATCGTTCACAATTAGTGTGGGATAATGGATCTATCATAGTTTTGCAATGTCGAAGAAGAGAGGCCGTAGTATATCATAACATTATGCTAGATAATCGTATAGTTCCATATCTACAACAGTCTGGATTTTGGGAGGTTTCACAGATAGTGTTAATAATAAGAAAAGAAAATAACTCTTCCTTAATTACTCCAAATGATTGATACAAGGCTATATAAATAGCAGTCACAAAGAAGAAACTAAAAAGAAATTCTTGCCTATTAGGATAAGGAAATACTTA
>NW_019104585.1:439505-478067 GCF_001995035.1 Momordica charantia
GAATGAAAGTTTGTTTTGATTGACTGAAAATTTTACCTTATTTGAAGACTTTGTTTCTGAAAATTTAGTTTGTTTTGAAAATTTTGAAAATTATATTAAATATTTTAAAGGACTTTAAAAGTTTTGATCTATTCGTATTTTTTTTACGAATGTTTTAAAAGGAAAATGAATTTTGAAATTTGATATGGAAATTACTTATTGAGTATTTTTGTACTCATCTTTGTTTTTCTAAATATTTTTCAGATGAAGGATTGAATGATCGTTCTGGTAGAAGGTGAAGTTTAGCATACTGGCATGAGTTTGAAAGTCATCCTCCTATTTAGTTAAGTTAGTTAAAAATTCTGTAAAGAAATTGCTTCCGCTGAATAATTTTAGTTCTTAAGGTTTCTTGAAAGTTACGTTTCCGCATTTTGTCAGAATGACCGTATTAGAAAATACGGGTTGTTACAATTTTAGTCTAATTTTAAAACTTTAAACTTTAATCACATTTTAATCAAAATTTGAAATATAATAACAAAAAATAAAATAATTAATTACATCTTAATTAAAATTTTCGCAATATTAATAAAAATAATTTTGCAATATTAATAAAAGTATATAACAATAAAAAAATATGAAAACTCACTACGCGACTTCCACCCAAAAAAAAAAAAGAAGGAAAATATGTGGAAGTCGCGTACATCGAGTCGCGTCCATTGTACGTGACTTACACGTCAACGACAACTCACCCACCACATAGACAATACACGTTGCACGGAAGTAGCGTCCAATGTACGCGAGTTTTGACCCCTCCTTTGACCTAACCTATTTTTGTCAATAGTTTCAAAAACCTAAGTTACTTTTGTATTTATTTATTTAATTTACCTTTATTTAGTTATTATTTTTAAATTAACATTATATTTGTAATTTCTTTTTAAAATGTGATTATTTTAAAACTTAACCCGAAATTTTCAAGATTAGTTTTTTATTTCCTTTTGTTTTTAATTTTAACTTTTACCACCTCAAATTTACCTCTTCTAGTTTTCTAACTCATTTGCACATAATATACAAAGAAATTCACAAGTCATCAAGCCATGTCAATAGCCTAATCAATATTATGTATAGTCAACTCAATTCAATGACTGTCAAAACGAGCATAACTCAGCGGTAATTGACATATACTCAAGAACCATTTTTCGAATTTCAGGAACCAAAATTGTCTATGAAATTTTAAAGATTAAAAATATTTCTAGCTCAAAGACAAAAGTATATTTTTTCCAAAAAAATAAAAATAAAAATTACATAGAGATTTGATTTTAAAGTTTTTTTACAAGGTAGGCAACTAATATTTCCTTAAAAAAAAAAACATTTGAAATTTATTGTGATCTAAAAGCTGGCATTTTAAAATCAAATTTTCAAGTTGGGAATCCTTTAACGAGAAAACAACTCGAGGGTCTCGTTTCAGCTCCATAGCCAAAATTCGGTGGTGGATCAGAGTCGAGCTTCTGCTGGTGATTCCAAATTTCTGTTCTCTTTCCAAAATCTTGCGTCTGAATTCAACAATTTTGGAGAGAGAACATGGTTTTGTCGCAGAAGCTTCACGAGGCCTTCAAGGGAACAGTCGAGAGGATCACAGGGCCTCGAACGGTCTCCGCCTTCAAAGAAAAAGGCGTTCTCAGTGTCTCTGAGTTCATCATCGCCGGTGACAATCTGGTCTCCAAGTGTCGCACCTGGTCTTGGTATTTTTCCGCCATTCCACCCTTTTCCCTTCTCCAATTCGTATTTCTTTCCTTGTTTTTGGTTCTTTTTCAATCTTGTAAGTAATTACAGACTTATATTCTCCAAGTGGGTAACGGAAATACTGATTTTAATCAACCTGAATTCAACGAATGTCTCTATTACAAGATGATTCATATAAATCCCAAAATTTGTACGTATTCTATTTTCCCAGATACTTGATGGAGGTCGTTTGTGGTTGTTGAAAGCACATCAAGGTCGATTACTGTAGTTGAAGTTGAATAATGATTTATTACTCTCGTTTCCCGTTCTTGTAGTTTTTTTTTTCCTTAGTCTCGGGGCCACGAAAGTGAGGTCTGTGCCGAAGTTTAAGCGTTTCAACATAGACTTCGATGAAGGAGGGTAGCTACCTCCATTTTAGTGGCCGGTAGAACTTCAAATACAGCTGAAAAGCTGCAGAAAAAAGGTGCCCCAATTGGTTGCTTTTTCCCAACTTCTGTGTTATGCCAGGGAGAAGGAAGGCATTCTTTATCTGTACCCCATTCAGTTACAGCAAAAGTGCTGGATCGATATTTTGGGTTTAGTTAATTTCAAGTGGGTGTTGTGTTTCTGTAAAATTAAATGTACAGAGAATTATGCAACCATTCTTTCATAAAGAAGAGGAAGATCTTATGGTCTAAACCCCCCAATTAAAGCAGTCTGTTTAATGGGCGTCAATGGAATTCTTCAGAGGCGGTAGAAAAGGGTAGATTTAATGTATAGCGCTGAGACCTTTTTGTTCCCATACCCCTTTTATGTTTTTGGTAGAAGCTAGTGGTTTGTTTATTTATTTTTTATTGATATTTATGAGTGCCTGGACAAGCTTGCATGCACCTTGACTAATCTCACGGGACTAATGTTTGGCCTTACACATTTGGTCAAGAAACTTGTAAGATATTAAATTCTAGGTAGGGTCCTCGTGGCTCTAACCCATTTCCTCTAAGTTCTTTACTTTTCTCATTGGCTCAAGGCCACTAGTGCAACCATGGTGGTTGGTAGCTCTAGCGGCTGATATAATTTTTTGTGAACTTTTCACTTAACCAATCAAAAATTGTGTTTCTGCTTCTCAAAGAACGGTATCAGTCTTTCTCAGCTAGTCACTGTGGATGCTGGCTTGGAAAACTACTCCCCTCTTTTCCTTTAACAACACATGATCTTTAAAATGTGGTAAAAACAATGTCACAGAGATTCCAATTTTCTGATTCTTTCAATCTTTGTTCATTTCTTTCTTTCTACCAAACCCAGAGGGACATCCCCCATTGGTTTTTCTTATATTTCTGAAATTATGTCTACGACTTTTGTTGGGAAGTAAGTTGGAAATTTGTTTTGAAGTATAAAAATTGGTGGAAAACTTACGGTATTCATAGTTTCTGTGTGTGTACTTAGTGTATGTTCTTTCTAGTCTGGAAGGACAGTCTTAATCCAGATGTGTATTGTCCAGTGTATGTTATCCCGTCCTGTCTCTTTTCAGACGGACAATGTGGATCTTTGCACAATCCCATGTAAACTGACATTTTTGGTGGCTCACGTGAACAGTTGTGCTTTTAATTTTACCACTTAATCTATTCATTTTCTTCCTTCAGTTTTGTAAGTGTTTTAAATTTGTCTAGTATGTGTTAAGATATGTTTTCCTTTTTCATGATTTTAGGGAGTCAGGTGACCTGAACAAGAGGAAATCATACTTGCCCCCCGACAAGCAATTCTTGATCACCAGAAATGGTATAACTTCACGACCATAAACTTTTTTGTTCTATAGTAATTATAAGGGATAATTACAATCTCATCCTTACTGTTTGGCTATTGTGAAATTCCTACCTCGTGTTTTAAAATTAATTTCAAACACTCAATCATAATTTCTTGTTTGGTTTAGGCCCATGTGATTTCCTTTCCCATAAAGAATTATAGTTCATGTGCTTTTGCCATTTATGCTTCTCTTTCCGTACCCTTCTATTGATTTATGGGCATTGCTCTCAAATAGTACCATGAAAGTACACTATTGCCTGTTAGTGGGCCTCTTGTCCTTAAACCTTTGTCTTTCTACTCATGCTTCAAAATTGAATTACTCTTTACATTAAGACATCAAACTTGGTAGGGAACCCAGTTAGCAGAGACAACTGAAGTCTTTATGAAGTTTCAATGCAAAGCATAACTTCTTTCTCAACAACTACTGCACCATTGAGACATGAGATACACGTCTGTAGGTCAGTAGGTGTATCTTTCTTAGTAATTAGTATTTAACCTGTTACTAATTACCGAAGAAATTCTTTGGTAACTATTTCAGCACCAGTAACGTTGTCTATTATACCTTATAGCAACTAGTGATTTGGCATTATGTTGTGGCCTGTCTTTAAGTCAATGATGGTTTACTATTTTAAACTATTAATATTGTAATAAATATTGAATGAATTCTTTGGCATATCTAGACTTCAACTTTGTTCAGCCATTATAAAGAGTAAGGATGATTGTTCACTTCCTTTGCAGTTCCTTGCCCGCGCCGGGCTGCATCTGTAGAAGAGGAGTATGAAGCTGCAGGTGGTGAAGTTCTTCTTGATAATGAAGATGGTGATGGCTGGCTGGCAACCCATGGGAAACCGAAGGGTACCGACCTTAATCTTTCAGTGTGAAGCAAAGGATTTACATTTGGTAAATAACGTGTGCTCTTTCACGCAGAAGAAAAAATTGATGAAGTGGAAAATTTGCCTTCCCTGGAAGCTCTTGAGACTACCAGGAACAAGGTTGTTAAGTCAATTCCCAACTATTTCGGTGGTGAAGATGAAGAAGATATTCCTGACCTGGCTGATATTGAAGAAACTGACAACGTTATTGATGCTGATCCGGTATGGCTACCCTACCCCCTCTCAAAGCACCCATGCTCACTTAATTTATGGAATGTGGAAAATAATGAGTCTATTTTGTATAATTTTTGTGTGGCTTGGTATCTCATCTTGAAAAAAGTCTCTTGGTTTTGATAAAAGTTCTTGTTTCTTCATCATCATATCCACATACTTACCATTTTGGAATAAAGAACTTTATGCTCACATCCTACATAATTGTGATTTTGATAAGGTATTCAATGTTCACATTTTCATTGTAGGCCACTCTTCCATTGACCTACCAAGTTGCCCATGAACCTGATGACGATAATATCCTACGAACGCGAACTTATGATGTTAGCATCACGTAAGGAGACCCCTTCGCTGCACCTTTTGCCTTTTTCTTAATTCTTTAAATGAAACTTTTGTAATATATTGAATTAAAATAGATTAGAGTTCATGGGAAAGAAACCTTCGGACCAGCTAAACAAGTTATGAAAAGAAAAAAAT
Organism: Momordica charantia; assembly: GCF_001995035.1. The sequence goes on from NW_019104585.1 coordinate 444,584, forward strand.
AGATGCAGGTAGAGTAAATAACACACGAGGGTAGTTGGAAGTTGCTTAGAAATGCATACAGGATACTCAACATGCAGCTTAAATTTTAATGCAATTCTAAACCTCCCATAAAATTTTTCCTGTCTATGAAACTCTCTTCTTTCTTTCACTCCAAATCTCCGAGGAACTGCGAAGACTGCATTAATCAAAGAATTTTTCCTCTGAGGGGAGAGTTGTAAAAGATTTGCAGCAGATAGCCCAGATGAAGGTTACATTCTGTTTGTTTTACTTAGTTTTTTGAGGAAGGCATCTTTATAATTCAGAACTTCAGGAAATAATAAATAGAAAGTTCATTACTTGGAGCACTGGTGCATTACTCAGGGAGTCAAATCCTTGTCATTTTTGTTCAGTAGGAAAATTATCATCGACCCAGCTGAACTCTTCCGGTTGGGCATGTAGGTAGATGTTCTTGGCTTCAACCTGAGTTATCCTGGGTCTAAAATCTTCATAATCAGGCGTGATCTTGGCTTCAATCTGACTGCCCTTGCTTTAAAATCCTTTGGAGAAGGTGGCAGCCTGGCAGGTCTCAGTTTAGAACCTGCTGAATATGAAGGAATTGGGGAACCATTTCATTGTTATTAAAAGAAGTTTTAGTTTTCCATCAGAGTTTTTCCTGTTGGTTAGTGATTACCAATAGCTTATGAAATACATATCTTCATTCATGCAAGTAAGGAAATAACCATAGAAACTATTTAATACATGTTTTGAGGTTTTATTCTCCTTGATGGCCATGAGTATTTTAATTTTGTTGAGCCCAAAATTGCATTTAACGGGGTAGGTTCTTTGCATGATGGGTTTTGGTTGAGGAAGTTATTGCAATTTTGATGCATGAAGAGCATTTAAGATATGTTTTGCATGAAGAGGAAGTGATTGCAAATTCCTTGCATGAAGAGGATTTAATAGATATTTTGCATGAAGAGTTAGTAATTGTGGATTCCTTGCATGAAGAGCTCATTAATTCAGAAGTTGTTGAGGATTCCTCATATGAAGAGTTCTTTAATTGGGCAACCGATGGTCCTTTTGAATACAACGGGAGCCAAAGTATCAAATTCCTCCGAGAAATTGGTCGGTCACACTGAAGGAAAAAAAAGTTTTGGCTCACCGTCATTCTTTTGAAGAAGTGTCAATCTTTTCATTTAAAGGAGAATGAGCCTTTTTGAAGTTTGAAGAAATTTTTATGATTTTCCTATTTGCCATCTGAAGAGTTTAGCTTGAAGTTTTGGTTGTTTTGACTCGTTTTTTCAAGATATTAGGTGTTTCGTTGTTCAATGTTTTAGTCTCTTGTAGTTCTTTTTCTCTCCCTTTGGGAGATTGTACGTTTGAACATTTTTCTTCATTTACACGAATCTTTGTTTCTTGTTAAAAAAAATGCTCAATATATATTTGCATTAGCTATGTATTTTTTGGAAGTGTGGGTTAGGTATCATTATTGTATCATATCATGTATGACCTAACAATGAGGTTCATTTATGACCAATAATTATGCTTTCTAGGCTGTCAAAAACAGATAGTTGACTAAAAATTTGAAAATGATGCTATTTTTGTCATATCAGGTACGATAAATATTATCAGACGCCGCGTGTTTGGCTTACAGGCTACGATGAGGTTTGTATTTGTATTCTGTTTCCATTTTTTGTTTCTGGGGAAACTTTTGAACTTGTACATCTGATCATCATGCATTTATTACTAAGACATCTGAATTAAGGCAGGTACCATTAGTTTGGGGTTTAATTTTTTTACCTTAGAAAGTAATGAATGGGATAGCAACCAACAATCCATTTTGAAAGACACYGTGAGAGAACTGGATTTTCTTTTCCTCTTTAGATATTTCGGTATATTCGAAGTTATTAAGAGCATTTAGTACTTGGCGAAATGCTAGTAGAATTGCTGTGAAAATGGAGTTCAAATTTCTTATGCCTATGAGCTTAAAAGGATCTTCTATATTGTGTTTTCTTTCTTCGAGGCTCGAATATATGCTGTGTGCTGTCCATTCTAGAAACCTCAGGGTTGCCTATACGTTTACCTGTATGCAGGCTTATTTTTATTGAACTAGTGTAGTGTGTGCTCATGGTCCAATGGCGTGCATGCTTTATTTCTGCCCATATATATGCATATATGTACACTATGTATGTATTTCTATATGTATAAATCAGAAAATGTGATTAGTAAGATAACAAAACATTAATTATAATAATTTATGTTTTCAAAAAAAAAAAAAAAGAAATTATAATAATTTAATTTTTAAGAACACATCTTGGATACTTGTTCTTGATCTTGACTTTTTTAGTGGGTTTTATGGGTAGAATGGAGTGTGATACACCAACTTTGAAGAAGATCCAGGCAGTGAATGGAATAGAGTGAAATTCAATTTTTTAGTTTATCATTGGTGTGGAATATAAAATGTTCTTTTTTTTTTTGATAAATATAAAGTTAAGTTGGATCAACCTATTTATCTATTTATCTTCTTAGATGCATATCTTCTTATTTCTAGATTATTTATCCCTTATTTCACATTATTGTTTTTTGACAAGTACAATATTATCTGTTTCATGAAGAAAAAATTATCGAAGCATTATTATATATTGCATGATCAATTTTACATTGCTGACATTTCTTATCCATTGTGATAAAGTTTTCTTGCTACAGAAACAATGTATTGAGTACGTTTTTTACAATGGACAGCATTTTTATTTTTCTGTTTCTTTGCAAGTTCTTTTAATGCTTGTTTTACACAACTTCAATTAGCAATATACATGCTTAATCAAGTCTCTGTGGAATTATGTCAGTCAAGGATGCTCTTGCAGCCAGAACTAGTGCTTGAAGATGTTAGTCAAGATCATGCACGAAAAACAGTAAGTTGTGAATATGTAATAATGTAGTTGTGATATCTTGCTATGCCACATCGTTCAAAGGAACAATGGAAAAAATGTTAGGAAGAAAAGGAAAAAAGAAAAAAAGAAAGAAGGAATGATGAGCTTCCCCCTTAAATAGAGGACATTAATATCTATCGGATGAGGAATGAACCTCATCATATTGGATACTTTTTAGAACCCAAGGACACAGTTATACAACCAAACAGATCTGGTTCAAGTAAGTAACATATTAGTTGATACTTGATATCACAGTAAATATGGGCTGCTTGAAGCCTTGAGCCCATGGGATTTTGTGTGAAATTCATTTCTAATTGTAAATGAGCAAGATTGTTCACTACATATATTGATTTTAAGATCTCAAGTCTACGATCATTGAAGTTGCAAATTATTTGTGCTTGTTCTAAATTTCGCATGAATATGAAAAAAATCGGTCGGCTAACGACATATCCTTACTTTTGCTATGTCTTCTTTATTTCCCCAAATATTAGATTACTTTTTCTGAAAAAATGTATATCTCATTATGATTCAGAAAGTGTGAAGTCTATTTTATTTGATCAATTATATACATATAATGTTGAAAAGATAAGAGTATCACGGGCAATGAGGAACACTTTTAATGAGCAGTAGATCTATTTGAAATGAGAGAAGAATTTAGACTTTAATTTGATTTATATGAAGTGAATTTAGTCAAATTCCTTAACAAAATGTAACAATAAGAAATCTAAGTATTTCTTCAAGTAGTTAAAAAATTCCCTGTACTCTTTGTACTTTGATGTCCATCAAGATGCACCAGAATTTTATAGATGAATCTATAATGGAGACAAGGAGAAGGAATTTTTATTCCCAATTCAATTTGTTTTTGTTCAGGACTGGTATGGTGTTAGTTAACTCTTGTTTGTGGTGTTGTATGCTGAACTCATTGGGGGAGTCAGGAGGACCCATGCAAATATTTTATTTTCTCCAAATTTACCCTCCCAAACTATGGTGGTTGAACTTCCACTGATATTGGATTGTGCTGTTTTGTGAAACATGATTTCCAATTATGTTGTTAAATTCAATCTTTGGGAATACAGGTGACCATTGAGGACCATCCCCACCTTCCTGGAAAGCATGCTTCTGTACATCCCTGCCGACATGGGGCTGTGATGAAGAAGATAATTGACGTGTTAATGTCCCGAGGTGTAGAACCTGAAGTTCACAAGTAAGCTATCTCAAACTACACATTTGAAACAACTGATTTAGTTATGGAGACAATCTATCCTAGTTCCTCCTTACCTTAACCATCTCAAACTCTTCAGCTTATTAGTTGTTTGCTCCTCTATTTTCTGTAGGTACCTTTTCCTGTTCTTAAAATTTGTCGCCTCCGTTATTCCAACCATCGAATATGATTACACTATTGACTTCGATCTTGGCGGCCCTAGCAGTCAATAATTGGGATTGATAAGCATTGTGAGCACAACAGGGTACTAATTTTGCTTCTTATTTTCATAATCATCTTCAAACAAATATTTCAAACTGCAACTTTGTTGATTGTTTCCAGATAGTTTCGCCCGTTGAAATAAACCCCTATTAAATTCATCAACTGTTCAATCAAGCATCAGCATGCATACTCTTCAAATTTCTTTTCAGCATAGGTGCGGTTGAGTCAACCGCTTGATCGTTGTCACTCTTCATTCAAAACATTCTTAAAAATCAGACATTATGAAGTGTTAGTCGTAGCATAATTAGTTGTAGCAACACTTGATCTAAGTTGCCAGATCCATGACTCATTCAGGTTCTATTCAGTAAACGCGATTGTATATTTCTTTATTGCTCTCGTTGGTCATTACTGGGATCAAGCCTGACTCTTTTAACGTGTTTGATTAATGCAGATCCGGTTTTACGAACGTACTGTGGTTCTTGTACATAACACAGCTTGGAGACACCATGAAATGGTACCCTCTTCAGTCTTCAGATATAAATTTAAGGTTTTGTTTCTGAAAGTGCAAAGATTGCCATTTCTTGCTGTTGTGTTGTTAGTTTGGTTACTTGGATTTCATTATGGTTCTCTGTAACATAAAATGGATCTCACTGTTTAATGGGAATTTGTTTGCTACTCAATTGTTGCAGCAAAAACTCATTCCTCTTATTGAAAAAAGAAAAGGGATTAARTAATATTGTTGCAATTAACTCTTTTCACAACTTCTGGTCAGCTTATTTTTCTTATTTGCAGTCTAGTCCTTGATGTTTTGGCCTTTCAATTTATCCCTTCATGTATTCAATGATTTTCATTTAGTCTTTACCATCACTAATGGCTATATACATGTGATTTTGAATATAGTAACTTTTAGGTTAAAATACTAATTTGATCTATGTACTAGCCTGGTCCTTGTACTTTCAAAATATTTGTTTGGTTTAAACTTTTTGTTCATTTTAATCTATGTCTTTTCAAAATGTTCATTTTGGTCCCTTAATTTTATTTTTTTTTCTATCACAATTTCAACACGACATTAAAACCAATATATTTATCAAAATATAAACATTACTTTATACTAAAGAGTTTCTGTTATGCGTAAAATTTGTATTAACATTTTGTAAGGAGGGATTAAAATGATTACGTTTTAAAAGTGCAGGAATCAAAATGAATATTTTCAAAATATGGAGAGTAAATGAACCAAAGTTTAAAATAGAGGGACTAAAATGAGCATTTTCAAGGTATGAGGACTAAAACGAACCTAACTGCAAGTATAGGGAGCAAAATAGTATTTTAACCTAATTTTTTTTTATGAGTTTGAACCTAACATTTTGTAATCTCAACTTTATAATTTCATTTTTTGGTGACTTCATCTCTAAAATTGAATAAGCCTTATAAAACCGTTAATTGTCATGTTGTAAATAAATAATTAATTTTTTCAGTCAATAAAAAATGATTTAGAAATATGGTGATAAAAACTGGATCAGATTTATCATTCCTCATTCTGAGAATACGATGTGTGAGAAAGATAAACTTATTTCGCATTATGAGCGAGATGAAAAATATTTAGTTAGGAGCGGATATCATTCCAAAGAGGTGAGAAGTTGGTAGAAGTTCTTAAAGTTACCCAACAAAATTTAAAAAGAAAAAATTGTTGGAGAATGTTCCATAATTTTGTATGAATTGAGATGTTTTTTAGTACGACATGTGCCGGTGAGGATTTAAAATCACGATTTTTTAGTTGGAGATATGTCCCCTAATCAATTGAGCTGATTAGCTATGTTGAGGTTGCCATGGACCGAAAAAAATTCACGGAGGGAGGTGACTCTTGCCACATTTGGAAACAGAAACAAAAATAATAATAGTAAATTAATATCGATGTAAAATTAAATCATGTCTTTTATTACTGATAGAATATCCTTCAATATTTTATTAAAAATGGAATGTTGGCATCAAAGCGGTAATTGACATATATCTTTAATCAAGAGGTTGTGAGTCCGATTCTCCATCCTCACATGATGTACTAAAAAACTTGTTGGATGGAAAACTAAACAATTTTTCCTATTGCTGTGAGAAAAGCAAACCCTGACGCAATAAAAGTCCAAAGCTTTCAAGTTTGTATAGATCTCTGGACTAGAAAAGAATGTGTATGATAGATCTATGTATGTCTAATAGATCTTTGAATTTTTTATTTTGTGACTAAAACTTTGACATATTTGACACTTTTATCCTCCGTGTCATCTCTCAAAATGGACAACTTTTTTCATGTCATCTTTACCTCATTCTCTTCTTGACTTGTTCAAGTAACATTATAAAGAGCTTTGGGCTCAAAATCCTTGTTTCTTCTTGTGCATTAGCCAACATTTGATGTAGTGTGAAAGCCTTTTGAACCTTCTTTGTCTTGCTTCTTGAAATTGATCATTCATTGCATGTAATTGATTAGCAATAGAACGGTAGGAAAGATATCAATTCATCCGAGAGTGTCTTTTCTTTTTTAATTATTGTGGGGAATGTTTAAAAATAGCCCGGAGAAATTGGAAAAATAGAAATCTAAGAAGAATTTTGAGCTCTGGGAACACCAAATCAAAAGTTGAGCAACAGAGAAGAAGAAGATCGTGAATAAGAGATCAGAAGAAGATATGGTAATTGTTCGTACCGAAAAATTTTCGATAGTCACAATAGATCTTCGAGAACATTCCAAGATAAAAGACCTGCAAAAAAGAGTTAGCACGAGGGATAAACAATTTTGCATACCCTCACATTCTCATCTTAGGAATATTTATAGAGCTTGAAATGTAACCGTTGGCATGAGGGAGGTTTTTCATTTGAATTTGTGGTTTCCAATCCGTAAATGTAGGTAACCATATGCGTAGTGGAGGGAAATCGGTTGAGTTGTTAAGGGTGGCCGAATTCGGTAGATGAGTGTTCAGTTCGGCATTTGTCTGAACTGATGCCATTAATACGCACGTTCCCTGCACGTGTTCTCTTTTACTCAAGCCTTTGATGACGTGTTAAAAATAAATGTCAATCAATAGCCCCCTACTTCGGGAAGATTTAAGAAGTTCGACTTGATATTCTTGGAGTAGCGACTAGTTCAGAGGTAGAGTTCCCTTACGTCATCAAAAATCAAAATAATTTCCCCCCACTCTTACGAACTGGTACTCTAAGTTGTCGAGTATTTATCCCTTCCTAGCGCACGTTTTCGTTCAATCTTAGCTTTCTTACAATTCACTTTAAACGCTTAGGGCAAGGGATTTCACCTCCAATTGCTGCGAATCAGGAGGGCTTGTTGTCTCCATCGTCCTTTCACTGCTAGGTAATTTTCATACCCAGATTCAATTCTTTTTCTTCTCCTTTTGTTTGTAGTCGATAGATGGCTAGGACCAAATCGTTCAACCTTGGCTCTCATAGACCTTCCTCTTCCCAAGGTCCTCCTCAAGAAAGTCCACCGCCTAAAAGCAAAAAATCTCGTCGCCATAAACGGAGTGAATCCTCAGAAAACAGTGGAGACTGCTCCGACTATTCTTACTCGAATTGCCCCGAGGAACTGTTAGGAATCCTTAGATACAACTATTCAATCCCAAAGGACATTGAGTTGAGAGTTCCCGTGGAAGGTGAAACAATTGATAAGCCTCCCATAGGTTGTGTTAGTTTTTATCCCCAAATGTTCGAGTACGAGGTTAGATTATCTTTACACCCTTTCGCCCAATTTTTCCTTAATGCTGTCAATTTAGCCCCTGCCCAATTGACGTCTAATGGTTGGGGTACCTTGACGGGATTTTGGTACCTTTTGGTGGCGTTTTTGTAGCGATAGAACTTGTATCATTTCTGTTGAACAAATGTTGGCTGTCCATACCATAAAAAAGTCTTATAGGGCTCCCGGTCGTTTTTATTTGAGTTGCCTTCTTGGCCTCGCAAAGCTGGTGAATGGCCCTGTAATGGAGAAAGGCTTCTCCTCTATTGTCAAGGGACCCACCTCCATAAAGAATTGGAAGCAAAAATGGTTTTATGTATCGGGTAACTAGTTGATGACCACCACCGAGGGGTCGGGGCTCCGTACTATGAAGTTCCCATGGAGTTCGATAGGCTATGTAAGCTCTTGAGACTCGTTTTCTTCTCTGAAGCAAATTTATGCTGTATTAACTAATTACGCTGTCTTGGATTCTCCAGCATTGATCGACCCTCCACCAAAATTAACCAAAGAAACCATATAAGTTTTGGTTGGTTGTACTGTTTTATCAGTCGGGGACCGCTATAGTCTAGACCTTTTAACCAATAGGAATTTAAGGAGTTGTGGTCTTGCTGCTAAGCTCACCAAAGGTTAGATTTTTCTCCTTGTTTATTTACTCTATTTCAGAAAAATTGAATTGCTAACACATCTACATCTGTAATGCAGAAGAGATGAATCCTCGACCTTCTAGATTTAGTAGCAGTCGACATCGTAACACTCCCTTTGGAAGCGAAGTGACTGTCGAGTGACTGATCCCCTCGATAAAGGAAAAAAGGCTTGCGAGCTCTTCGTAGCTAAGGGATGGACAGTGGGATATTAATAGGAGTAGTGGCATCCAATAGCCCCAACCTACAGTTGAGACTAGGCCATCGTAATCAAAATAGGGCCAACCTCCACTGCCAAGTTATCTCGATCCGAAGAGGCCAGCTAAGAGGAAGTTAACTTCTTTGATGGTTGACAATCAGATAGGGAATGCAGGAGTCCCTACTTTTGGCGCAAACAACTCATCTACGCCTGCTGAAGACTCTGCAAAAAGTGAAGAAGATGAGGCACAGCTATTAAGGAGGAAGAGAGTACACGGTGATGATAATTTTGTCACTACGACCTCTAAGAATCCCTTGGCAAGCGAACTTCTAGATGGTCGAACAGAAGCGCCTTTTTCCCCCATCATTCCTAACATTAACCCACCATCACCAAAGGAGATGGATTTTGAATACGAAATTTTACTTGAGGTTCCCAGGATATCCCTCCAAGAGCTTGATGAGGCCCAATCCTGAATACCTTTTGCTGACAAGGGCAATGCTGCTCCAAAAGCTGGCCCATCTAGAACTAGGGAGACTTCATTCGAGGTCTCCGTTCTTCTACTGAATTCTCATTCGAACTGCCACCATTTTTGTTGAACATGTGTGGGGACGACGTTTTGTCTCTTACATACAAACTCTGCCCCTACTTCTCCAAAGACTTGAAAAAACACGCTTGTGACGTCAACCCATCGTCTGCTAGTGAACTCTTCAAAGACGTTGCTACCCACATTGTCAAGGTAGTCTTCAATTTTAACTCTGCTAATTTTATCTTCCCTCCTTAAATTAATTCTTCAATCGTTGTGTCACTCTTAGGCTTTGGCTCTCTCGTGTCGGGGAATAGCTTCCATTGGCACTGAGCTTTCTCAGCGTGACACCGCTAGGAGGAAAACAAGATCAAACTCGCTAAAGCTACTTGTTGTCTACGGTTTAGAACCCTTTGTGCAAGTATACACAACCGTTGTAGCAAGTGATAAAAAGATCGTATCCACAGGGATTGATAACTAAACACTTCAACAATTACAAAAGAAAATCAAACAAATTAATAAAAATATGTTTTGAACAAGAAAAACTAAAGGAACTCAAACAAAATAGTGCATATATGATTTGCTGATTAAAAATAAGGCAGAAATAAGCAAAACCATATCGATTAAAGAAAAATATGCAAATAAGAGATTAAATACTGATGTTTAAAATGGTCAGGGGGAAGAGTTTATGTGACTTGTTTTGGGCTACTCTAATGATGCTACAACATTAACGATGTTGATAAACTGGCCAAACAGACACGAAATCTTCCCAGATTCCCAGATTTTCTGCTATTCATGTTTTTAGACAAACTTGACAGCATATATACTCAATTTATAACCTTGCTAGGTGAACCTTATTCGTAAGTACCCACACTCTAAACTCAAGTAGATCTAGGACTAGTTGAAGTCAAACACATCCTATTACAATTTTCCGAGAGTTAATAAGAAGATATTCTAATATGTTGGCCGAGCACATTGAAAATAAAACGTTAAAAACAACTTCAACTCAACATATATATATCATCATAAAGCGAAAGCAAAGTTTATAGCCCAAGAACAAGTTCACAACATCCTCCCCCTTACAAATAAACTTAGCAACTCAATGTCATACAAGAAAAGGAAAGAAAAAAATACAAAACCCGTGCACTAAACAGTACAAAAGAAGAAGAAAATGAAGAATAACAGCAGCCCTTCTCTTTTTGTTGTCTTCTTCAACGATTTCTTGGGAGCTTTTTTCAAGTGAGAGTGAAGTGATGGGATGAAGAATGTTGGACGGTTGTTGGAGGCAACCCTAATTGCAAGCTTTTATACCCCTCTTGATTTTAGTGCAACACAAATGAGAAAGTGGGCCACAGCTCCGCATATCAAGTATTTTTCCGTTTTACTGCAGTAATTTCTCAGGTAAAAGCTGTAAATGTAAACTCTGTCTTTTTCTGCCTTTTTGACTTCGATGCTGCAGCATCAACAATGCTGTAGCAAAACATTCAAAATTAGGTCGTTCTTCATAAATCTCAACATCATCATAAAAATAAGGAAGATAGTCAATTTATAATGTTCTTTGCACAAAATCAGTGTAGATTGGGTGTTAGTGATGCTATCCTTAGCTAATTTATATGAATTCTTGCACAAATAACTCTCTTTTGGAGAGTTATCACTACCAGAAAAGCTGAAACATGTTATTCCCAATTAGCCGAATACAACTCGCTTCTGGAGGAATTGAAGAAGGAATAGGAAATGCTGACGAAAGAAAAAAAAAAAGAGTTTCAAACTCTGAAGCGAGAGGCCATCACAGTGTTGGCAGCGGCTGAGAAAAGCATTATAGAGAACAATAGGTACAAAGCCCAACAAACTCAGCTGGAGGAAGAGAATCACCGTTTGCTGTCTGAGGCCGCTAAGATGAAATCCGAGGTCGTGAAAGTGAAATCTGTGAATGAACAGTTGAAAAGTGACTTTGCGAACACAAGATTTCATCGGATAATCTATTGAGATTCGAGACTGACAGAAGGTCCCAAGTTGAGTTCGAACTAGCAGAGGCCAAATATAAACTTAGACAGGCCGAATCAAGCTTGACTGAAATCGAGTCCAATTTTCACGAGTCCGAGAAAATGGTTGCTGAATTAGTGACTAAACTAGCAGATGCAGAGTCCAGGTTTGCTAATGCAGAGAGTCAATTGGGGAATTTCGAACTGCTCTATGAAGTCATCTCTCAATTCCTGGATTTTAAGGAGCTCAAGAAAGACTTGGAGTATAGTGGCCTCAACTATGCAGTTCAATGGTTGAAGAACTACGCTCCTGATGTCAACTCTGACCAGTTAGTCTCTATGTTCGATCAAGATTGGGAACACACAATAAGAAGACCAAAGATCAAACTTCCGAACTCAGACAACCTTGTGCAGAGCACGCTCTCGCCGCAGTTGAAGTCCAACCGAGCGACAATAATGAGTTTCAGAGCAGATTGGATCAAATGAAATGGCCGACCTTTCACCCACCACTTCAACGTTAAAATCTGTCTCAGTTTAGGAGATCGAGATGTGCGAAGTTGCTGAAAATGCCGAAGTTGTTGATTCCGAACTTGCATAGCTTATTTTAATTATTTCATTTCTTAACTTAGTTTGTAAAAACCCTTGTCATGTATTTGCAATGTAACTACCCATAAATGGCRGCGTCTATTCGTATGAACATATTAAATTTAAAATTGGATTCTCTGATCCTTCTCATCATTCTTCATTAAATGCATGCACAGACGTCCTCATCAAACATCTAACGTCGCTCCGAATTCCCATGCCCTCATTAAACTATGACCAACTCCTCGTAAACCCTAAATTTCTTTATTGAAACTCACTTTTTCTCCTTAATCAATCAGCTTTTCTTAAACACTTCTTCTATTCTCTCTTAACAAGAGATGTATAAGGAAGTAAACGGTCCCTCATTACTTTCTTGGAGATTTCCTCCAACCATTCGAGGGAGTCTTCTTCTTCTTCGTCTTCTCCTTTCGACGCTCCCCCAAACTCCTCTAGACCTTCTTTGGCGGGTGAAGGACCTTCCAATAGACGGTCGCGGCGGTTCACCCCACCTTCTACTCGTTGCGAAATGAAGAAAGCGACTGAAAAGATCACTAAACTCGAGGCTGAGGTGCAAGAGACCACCATCAAAGCTCTTAAATTCGAATTTGAGTGCAAGTCATTAGAGGAGGACAAGGCGACCTAGGAGGAAGAGAAGCGTACTATGAAGAGGAGGATTTATTTTCTTGAGAGACGGTTGGCTATAGAAAAATGGCGAGGTCGTGGCCCTAATGTGTGGATGATGTAGGGTTTCTATCCCCTTACTTTTTTGATGAATATCCCAAAGTTTCCTCTCTCTCTCTCTCTCTCTCTCTCTCTYTCTTGTGTGAAGATAGACGAGTATTATGGTACTCAATTTTTAATTTTTTGTTGGAATATATTGTTGGGATATATGAATCAAATATGCGCCACCGTTTCTTTGTATCTGCTATGCACTCGTAAACCCAACTTTTCTTATTTGTATGCGTTCATCACTAATTCTAAAAGAGTTTCAATTTAAGTAAGCACACATAATATATAACCATATAACCAGTGAAGGAATACAAAATCCAATATAAAATCCAGTGAAGTATGAATTAAAAGTGACGTGCATGAATACATAATGAAGACACTGATAGCCCCTAATTTGATCAATAATTGTAAAGTAATGAACAAATTACCGAAGTCACTGATACATTTTCAAATGTTCGACATTCCAGGGATGCGCAAGTTGTCTTCCGCTCAAATCTGTCAATTGATAGGTCCCARTTCGGACTACTTTCTTAATTTTATATGGGACATCCCAATTAGGTTTTAAAGCCCTAATTTTCTAAAGCACCAYTTTTACTACTAAATCTCCTAGTTTAAAGCTTTGATGCTTCACTCTGGCATTGTAGTATTTCATCATACGGTTCTGATATTCAACATTTCGTAACTGTGAAATACTTCTTTGTTCCTCAAGTAGACATAAGTTTAAGCACAATGTCTCCGAGTTCTGTTGTTCATCGAAATTTCATTCAGTCCGTTCTGAGGGCAGTCCAATTTCTACTGAAATGATTGCTTCTGAACCAAAGGCGAGCACGTATGGTGTCTGGTTCGTGGAACCCCTAGGTGTGGTCCGATAAGGCCATAAGATGCTAGAAAGCTCTTCCGCCTAGTTTCCTATAAGCTCTTCTAACCTCATTTTGAGTCATCGCTTCAGAATTTTATTTACGGTCTCAACCTGTTCATTAGCTTGCGGATGAGCAGGTGAGGAAGTAACATGTTTAAGTCCTAAATCGGCACAAAAATGATTGAATTTTGTATTGTAGAACTATTTTCTGTTATCCGTGATTATTGTACACGGTATCCCAAATCGACAGATTATATTCCTCCACACAAAATTCCTTACTTTTGCCTCTGTAATTGTTGCAAGCGTTTCGACTTTTGCCCATTTGGTGAAACAATCAACTGAAACAATGGCGAACTTAGTTTGTCCCTTCCCAAAAGGAAGTTGTCCAATCAAATCAATTCTCCATTGAGCAAACGTCCAAGGGGTCGAGATGGGTGTCAAATTCTCTAGTGGCTGCCTAAGTATATTAGCATGTCTTTGGCACTTACCACATTTTTATACAAAATTTTTCGTATCTTTGCTAATGTTAGGCCAGTAATACCCTTGTCGGATTATCTTAGACATTAAAGTTCGAGGCCCAGTGTGATTACCACAAACTCCTTCGTGAATCTCACGGATCACGTACTCTACTTCGCCGGGGCCAGACACTTTAGTAATAGTAGTGAGAACCCTCTTTTATACAGTGTTCCATTTATGAGCAGATAATGTGCAGCCTGTCTTCTCAGCTTTCTCATCTCATGCAGATCCTTTGGTTGTATCCCTTGAAGGAATTCTATTATTAGATCTTTCCAACAACGTGTGCGCATTGTGACATCATATTGTTCTGCTTCACTTATGGATGGTGTGCCCAATACTTCGATTGGGACGATACGAGGTAAGTCTGTTTCATAAGCAGAGGCCAACTTCGCTAAAGCATCAGCATTTGAATTTTCTGAATGAGGGATTTGTCTAATTACAAAATCTTTAAATCTTGCCAAACTTGCTCGCGCTTTTTCTAAGTACTTGGCTATTTTGCCATCTTTCACTTAAAACTCCTCTGTAATCTGGTTAACTATGAGTTAGGAATAGCTAAGAATTAGCAAACATGTCGCACCCATACTCTGGGCCATCTGAATTCCAGCCAATAAAGCCTCGTACTCAGCTTCATTGTTGGACATCCTGAAATTGAACCTTAATGCATACTCGAATCGTGTTCTTTATGGGGATTGTAGAATAATTCTAGCTCCGCATCCTTTTTTATTGTATAATCCATCGACATATAGAGTCCACTGCTGCTTTGAATCAGTTGTCAGTTGGTTCGGTGTTAATTCTACCACAAAATCAGCTACCGCTTGCCCTTTCAAAGATACTCGAGGCTCGAAGCTGATGTCGTACTCGCTTAGTTCTAACGCCCAATTCATCAGTCTACCTCAAGTCTTTGGTTTTTAAAAGACTTGCCTTAAAGTGAAATTTGTTAGAACTACAACCTTATGAGCTTGAAAGTACGGCCGCAACCGTCAGGCGGACGTGACCAAAGCCAATGCTAGCTTTTCGATGCTTGGATATCTTGTTTCCGCATCTATCATCGACTTGCTAGTGTAATATGCTAGATTTTACCGACCTTCACTGTTCCGGACGAGGATCGAACCGACCGTCAAGTCCGAAACAGTAAGGTACAGGTAAAAATGATCGCCTGGCTCATGTTTCGAAAGCAACGGTGTTGTGCCCAAGTACTCTTTCAATCGGTTGAACACTTGCTCGCACTCCTCTGTCTAGTCGAACTTTCCTTTAGTTCTAAGGATTTTGAAGAACGATAGACATTTGACTATAGATCATGAGACAAACCGATTTAAAGCGGCTATCCAATAACCGTTTCAGGTTATTGGATCGTTTAAGCATTCATGTCCTGCCGTCGCATCTACTAATTGATCAATCCATGGTAGAGGGAAACTATCTTTTGGACATGCTTTGTTAAGATTTGTAAAATCTAAACACATCCTCCATTTTCCGTTTGCTTTTTTTACCATCACCAAATTAGAGAGCCACGCAGGATAATAAACTTCCTTAATAAAATTAGCCTTGAGAAGTTTACCAACCTCATCAGAGATTACAGCACTTCGAGCAGCGTCCACAGGTCAGCGCTTTTGTTTGACCGGTTTATAATCCGGTTCTATATTAAGTCTATGGACTATTACATCAAGGTCGATTCCCGGCATGTCCTCATGGGACCATGCAAATACATTTGAATTTGTTTGCAAAAAGCTAACAAGCTAGCCTTTTAAAGAGGCCTGCATTCCCATTCCAATGCTAACTTTTATTTCGGTAGACCCTAACTGGATATGTTCGAGCTCTTCCGTTAACGTGCCCTAACTTTCTGCTCCTTTGGCCGACTCGTTTTGTAATTTTTCTTCGCCCATTGGATCCAGGATTGGGGGCCCTCCAAGAACTATTGCACAAGTTCGGACTCCTTTTAGTGTTGTGGCATAACATTCCCTTGAGGCTTTTTGCTTCCCCTATATTATTCCTACCCCATCGACAGTAGGGTACTTCATCATCTGATGGTAAGTAGACAGAACGGCCTGCAAATCGTCGATATACGGTCTTCCAAGCATAGTATTGTATGTCGAAGCACCATCAACTATGACAAACCCGTTCCAAACTTCGTCTTTTCCTTCGCCGATGATAACAGGGAGTCAATACAGCCTTCCACCGTGACAGACTCACCGGAAAATCTTACCAGAAGAGTTAGGCACCACTTCAATTGCGACCTCTCCCAGCCCAAGTCTAGATAAGTTGAGAGAGAGAGTATATTGGTAGATGCTCCTCCATCAATAAGAACTCTTTTGACTCGTACATTGTCAATCACGGGAGAAACGACCAGGCCATCATTATGCGGTAGGTGGCTTCCTTCGAAATCTTCAGCAGAGAATGTTATTGCAACTACTAGTCTGACATAGGAGGTATTAACTTCATGTTGCGCCTTGCGGATTAAGACCTTCATTTTATTGCTTGAATGACCTCCACTGTGTCCACTAAAGATGGTGTTTATCACTGCCGGCATTTTCCCTTCGGTCTCCATCTTTTTTGGTGAAGGTGACCGATCTTTGTCATCCCTGTCAGAACGATCATATTTTCTTTCCCCTGTGAAGAACAATTATCGTTCTTACCTACATACTTTTTCAGGTGGGCTCTCCGAATTAAGTTTTCGATTTGATCTCTCAGGTCATAGCATTGTGAGGTGTTATGCCCATGGTCCCGATGGAACCTACAATACTTTTTTTTGTTCCTCTTATCCGGGCTCGACTTCATTTTTCCAAGCCTTTCCAACATAGTATGCAAGTCGCTGTTTTCAATATTTGTCAAGACTTCGACGAGCGATATGTTGAATGGTGTATAATGGTCGAATTCTCGTATTCGTCGGTCATGGACTCGTACKGTCCGATTTGTCGTTGGCGGTTTTCATAATTCCACTTCTTCTATTCTTGGTCCTTGCCCGAATAGTTCTTCTTAGATTGAGAACTTTGGCTCTGAGCTTGGACATGTTTAGAAGTAATGGTCTGGTGCTCGAGTTGTTTAGCCTTAAGTACATCTTCTACATACATGTACTTTCGAGCGCGTTGTATAGCTTTACTATACGTACGTGCCGGTTGCAAGGCATATGATTGGTTCAAGTCGGAATTATTTATGGCATAAATGAATGTCATTCTTGCTACATCATCCAAGCAATCTGGCACTTTTATTTTCTCTGCCATAACCTCCCGACGAACTCGCGTAACAATTCACCATCTTCCTGATGAATAGTCAACATATGTGTGTCTGACTTCTTCCTGTCATGTTGAGTAGAGAACTGATTGATGAAGACCTTCCTCAACTGCCTCCAAGAGGCGATGGAATGTGACCTCAATTGTCGGTACCATGATCGAGCTTGACCTTTCAAGGTCAGAGAGAAAGCTCGACACTTCATTTCGTTGCCTGCTACATTTAACTCCATCAACCCCTCGTATAACTCGATGTGGTCAGTAGGATCTATCGATCTGTCACGGCTTCATGTCAGGCATTTTCATCTTTGAGGAGGAGTGGATATGCCATTACTAGAGCTGTGAAGGGTGGATCTTCCCTTTCACCAAGCTTTACCCAAGTTGCATCATCTGGATTGCAACTTTGTCGCAGAGCTTCAAATCACTCTGTAATTTGCTGACCACTTCCTTCATTGGATCATGAACTTTCGGTATTTCAACTGTAGCCTAATATATAGATGTAGTCGTTGTCGTCGTTGTCCGCCCCTGTGCATGGGCGTTTGACTGTACTCCTCTAGTAGTCGGATTGATCCCAAATTCTGTGTTAATGGGGTTTGTTGTTCTTCTTGTTGGCCCTTGTTGCGCCCGCTCATTGTATGTCGCAAATCTGGCATCTCCAAGGTAATATGTACTCGGGGTCCATCTTGAGGATCAATGGTAGTCGTTCTCCTGGATCCTAGATTCAGCCGTTCATGTACTGATACTCGCGGTCGTAAGTTACCTGCATTACCTTCTTCCGACTGTGTTGAAGCCTTACCTCACCCTGGGTCTCTCGGAATTGGTGAATCAGCGGTATCTTCACCAACATCTCTTTCTTTGACCCTGACTGACGGTTTCAGGATATCTCTAGTTATATCTTCTAGAATTTGACTTCAGCGCACGACTGCCGTTAACTCTGCAATTTCTGCCCGTAAGTGAGCAACACCACCGAGTTCTGAGCGAACTTCATTTAGCTCTACGCGTAGCCCCATTAACTCTTGCCCCATCTGCCTCGCATTGTTTGATTTGCCAGGTCGTGGGGCGTTCCTTCTTGCTCCTCCACCTCGCATCAGTGGAGGTCTTCCTTGCCCTTGTGTAGGCGTGCGAACAGAAGTATGGGTCTGCTGCTTGTAAAGGACTGTTGTGACATATTATCGTCTGCCATTGCATTGCTGGTATCAAAGAATCTATAATAAGAAAAAGATAGGAACTTTTCGTTCCCCATAGATGGCGCCAATTGTTCGTACTGAAAAACTTTAGATAGTCACAATAGATCTTCGAGAACATTCCAAGATAAAAGACCTGCAAAAAAGAGTTAGCACTCCGAAGATTTTGTCAGTGTCATGTTCTATAAAAAGTTTTAAGTTGAAGATAAATAATTTCTCATACCCCCACTATCTCATCTTATGAATATTTATAGAGCTTGAAAAGTAACCATTGGAATGAGGAAGGTTTTCCATTTGAATTTGCGTTTCCAATTCGTAAATGCTGGTAACCATATGCGTAGTGGAGGGAAATCAGTTGAGTTTTTAAGGGTGGCCGAATTCAGTAGACGAGTGTTCAGTTCGACATTTGTCTGAACTGATGCCATTAGTACGCACGTTCCCTGCACGTGTTCTCTTTTACTCAACTCTTTGATGACGTGTTAAAAATAAATGTCAATCAGTAATAAAAAAATTGTAAAAATTGAGTTAGGGAAAAAATATGATTTTCTTTTTTCTTATTGTTTGTTTGTTTGTTTTTATTTATTTATTTGAGTTTCAAATAGACAAAACTCAGAAGAGAAAATCATAAAAAGATATAGAAAAAAGCCATAAAAATGGAGATAAGTGAAAAAAAGTTTTTCTTTTTCTTTGTTTTTTTTTTATTTTTCGGAATAAAACTCGGAAGAGAAATAACTTGAACTTTCTCTATCTTTGTATGTGTATTTCTCTCTCTAGATTGAAAAAGAAGATGAGGGTTAGATGGCAGTGGGAGTGTGAGAAAGCTTAAAAGTAAAATTTACGATTTAGATGCTTTTTTTTTTATATCTTTTTAGAACTAAGATTTAGATGTTGTACTTGTTATATATGTTATAGTGAGAAGTTATATCTGTTGGACTTTTATGAGCGAAAGAAAGTGAACTTAAAAAGAAATTACTCACATATACAACATCTTGAGTGTTTTGTTTAATTTTGTGTCAAAATTGTTATACATTTGTAACTTTATATGTGTTAAAAATATATATATGTTAAACTTAAGTTATTTCTTGAATGAGAAGTTGTTTTTTTACATTTATGTGTTAAAGTTACATATGTAAAAAAGTTACATATGTGTTTAATGTTTCTGTGAGAGGTTACTATATATAATTGTTGGTTTCCTTCATTTGAGATATCCAAGCATACCACAATTGAGTATTCTCCTACTCCCACAATAATTCGCTGTTCTTTTGTCTTGTTGTTCATGTTTATGTTGAAAGCAAGTATCTAAAAGTTCTGCCAGATCTGAGTAGTTCAAGGTTGCTGTTCTACAGAACTTATTCATTATATCTTGCTGCGACAATTGCTATAGCCTGGTAGCAACTTGTGTCGTGCGAATATTTGTCTTCAGGTCAATGTTATTGAAGCGTGCCTCGACTACATTTCATAAAGTTTTGGTGTTCATCAAGTTGTCAAGATCTGTAATTGTTTGTAGCCAATTATGTTATAATCTTATTTGCAAGTGTTATTCAGTTTACATATACAACATATATTTACCCAACAAGCTGAAGGCAAATAATTGATGGCTGCAAACACTTTTACTAATGCTTCTTCGATGATAGGGTAGATCATTGTCAAAACTCATGTTAAAAAACTAGAGAAGCTTAAGGGAGAAAACATCAAAAGATGGCAACATAAGATGATCTTCTACCTCACCACTCTAAATCTTGCTTATAACATAGAGGTATGTCCAACTACTCCACTAGAAGCAATCACTACTGAAACTGAAGTTGTCAAGCAGGCGTGGATGCATTCAGACTTTCTATGTCGCAACTACATTATTTTGAGTTGCTTGGAGGACACCTTGTATAATGTCTACTGCAATGCCTTTGATACTTCAAGGTAATTGTGGGAGACATTAGACAATAAGTATAAGCTAGAAGATGTTGGTACTAAGAAATTCCTTGTTGGAAAATTCTTAGATTATAAAATAGTTGCTACCAAGTTGTTAATTAATCAATTGGAAGAATCAGAAACTATCATTAGTGATTTCCAAGTGAAGGATTCCAAGTTGCTGCTGTGATTGAGAAATTGCCTCTTGCTGGGAGAGAATCAAATGTTATCTCAAACACAAGCAAAAGAAGTTGTCCATGGAGAATCTTACTGTGAAACTCCACATCGAAAAGGACAACAAAAAGTGAGACAAAAAACCACAGAAAGGTTAAGCTAATGCACATATTGTTGAAGCTTCAAGGTGTCATCACAAGAAAAACCAATCAAAGAAAAAAAATGTGAATCTTGGGCCAAAGAATGACGCTAACAAGCGCATTCGTGGAATCTGCTAGGTTTGTGGTAAGAATGGGCATATAGCTGCAAACTGTAAACAAAAGAAGGGATAAAACTCCAACCAGACCAACACTATGGAAGATGACAATCTAATTCTGTCATCTCTCAAGTAAATATGGCCTCTAACACCAAATGTTGGTGGATTGATACTGGTGTTACTAGGCATGTTTGTGGGGATAAATCATTTTTCACCACCTATGAGAAGCTAGATGACAGTGATAAATTGTACATGATAAATGATTCAATAGCCTATGTGGAAGGAAGATGAAAAGTCTTGTTGAAATGAACTTTTCTAAAGATACTTATCCATACTAATGTGTGACATGTGCCAGAGATTTGAAAGAATCTATTATCCAGAACCCTACTCAATAAAAATGGGTTTAATCTTGTATTTGAGTAAGATACGTTTATTTTGACTAAGGGATATGTATGTGGGAAAGAGTTATCTAAATGATGACATATTCAAATTGAATGTATTGGCACAAGTGTCCAATAATAATAATAATAATAGTAACTCTTCTGCTTATATTGTTGAGTTATGTTGTAACGACCTGACTTTTTGGACTTAGACTAACTTGGGACGTTACTACATGCATGCTTTCAATGTTTTAAATTTAAACAAAATGGTAACAAACAAGAACGCCATAGCGAAAATTTCATCACTTACAAGATAGTTAAAAACCTTTGTTTGGGATAAAAAAAAGGTAAACAAATGAAGCAATTTCCAAATATATATATATAAAATTGTGAGTAAAAAGAAAACATTATCTCTAAATTTTTAAACTAAAACACTTCAACATGATTCAATACGGAATGGAGAAATAAAATGATGTTGACGCAGTCCCCATGGCGCCTTCAGCAAACAACATGTCCCTCGCCTAATATGTCTTGCCAAAAAAATTTCAGAAAAATAGTGAGTAACAAAAATAACTAGTAAGTAACCCAGCTAATAGGATCACACATGCATACACATACATAAATTTGTCAATATCATTTTCCTTTTCCTTTTCACTTTCCTTTTGGCCAATGTGAGCAATTAATCCAATCCATATACAGACGATACCAACTCTATTATGGTACCTAGGTCCTCAATTTCAGTATAGTCTGTGCATTACATTAGGGTATTGCCACAACTTTTATATATAAAAAAAGAAACATTTTCACATTCAAGATCATGCATGAGGTCCCATAATTATATTTTCTGTAATGCAACACAACAATTCACATAATAGTCTATTCATAAGCAACATCCATACCTAGCCATTAAAAAATCATATACAATTTCCAACCTAGCCCTAAAGTCATTATGAAAGCAAAGTAACATACCTTAATAGATCCAAAATTAATTATCGGCTCAATTAACACAACCTAAAGCAAATTAAAATGAAAAAAAAAATTCAAACACAGTAAATAATATTCTTTTTCAAGTAAATAATATTCTTTTTCCTTGAAACTGAACATTAGTTTAGGAAATAAATGATTATGAGATTAGAAAAAAATAAAAACATAAATTTACTTTTACTTACTGTTAATAATGAAATTGGTATTTAACCCAAATGTGAAAGGGAAAACCAAAAGAGGAGAAAAAGAAAGATAGCAATAGAGAGCTAGTAGGAGATGAAGATTTTATTTATTTGTTTTTAAATGAGGAATCCTTGATCTCCAACAAATTTTCAAAATTTCAAATCTCAATTTTAACTTTTCAAAATTCGGAGGAATTTGAGATTTTTTTTTAAATATAAAAATATTCTTGTTTTTTTTTTTCTTTTAAAAATACCACGTTAGTTAGTTTGTCTCTGTTATAATTTTTTTTCTCTTTTCTATATTACTTGTTTTTCTAATAAACATTTTTTTCTAATTCTTTTTTTTAAACCATTTTTAATTTAGCAACTTTAACCAAAAAGAAAAATGTTCCTACTCCCTTCATAACTCTTCATAACTCCTTTCTTTTGCTTACTTTCAAAAGGAAGACTAAATTAAGAAAAATCCTATCAATAAGGAAGTTAAAAAGGAAAGGTTGTCTATTTAGTCATGCAATTTAAACTACTAAAATACCTTATAAGATTATGGGGTGTTACATGTGTGATGTATGGCATTCTAGGCTGGAGCATGTAAATTATCATTCTTTACAAAGAATGGTAAGTTTAGAACTATTGCCTAATTTTAACATTGATAATAAACACAAATGCGCAATTTGTGTTGAATCAAAGTTTTTTAGAAAGTCATTTTTCATCTATGGAAAGAAGTAATAAGTTACTTGATTTAATCCATAATGATGTATGTGACTTGAAAAGTACTCCCACAAGAGGTGGTAAGAGATATTTTGTCACGTTCATTGATGATTGTATTAAATATCGCTATGTATATTTATTATACAGTAAAGATGAGATCTTAGATGTTTTCAAAACATATAATGCAGAAGTTGAAAATCAACTTCAACAGAAAATAAAAGTGCTTAGATCATATAGAAGTTGTAAGCCGACAAATTTCAAACAACTCAAATAAGGCACGTTACTAAAATCTCAAATAAGTGAAAAGTACACCCACAAGAGGTGGTAAGAGATATTTTGTCACCTTAATTGATGATTGTAGTAAATATCGCTATGTATATTTATTATACAGTAAAGATGAGATCTTAGATGTTTTCAAAACATATAATGCAGAAATTGAAAATCAACTTGAGAAGAAAATAAAAATGCTTAGATCATATAGAGGTTGTAACGCCCCCAAATTTCAAACAACTCAAATAGGACACGTTACTAAAATCTCCTATAGAGCTTAGCACAAACAAGATGACAGGACTATATTTTATCCATAAATTTTAACTAAAGCGACTTTATTAACCATTTCTAAGTTTCAACACCATTAGTTCTCAACTAAACGAATATTAACTCTTAAAGTCACATTGAAGCAAAAGCTATTCAACTACAAAATGTTAGCCTCAATAAGTTTCCATTTCCACAACTCGAACAATTAACCAAAATTAGAGTTCTCAAAAGAATAGTAAATTGACAACTTTAAAACATTATTTAAATAGGAAACTAAACAAAACTAACCTATTAACCAAATAACAAAATCAAACTAAAAGAAGCAACTACAACTACTTCTAAGGTCCACTGCAACTATCCTACTAAAAATCAATAACTAGAACAAAACTAAACTACGCAGCTAATGGTCTCTTCCAGTCAAGCCTCCTTCTCGCCATCACCATTCTCATGAGTTACCTCGTTACCTGCAAAATATAGGGGGAAAAGGAAGGGGGTGAATACAACAACTAATACTCAGTAAGCAAGCTTTACCTAAAGGGTCACACACCAGCAACATGCTTACACAACAACAAAACATCATGCTTATCATTAATATCATGCTTTAAATAAAATGGAACCGTTTATGCATATGTTTAACCAAACATGCAACCTACATGCCAAACCCAAGCCTCACATCACAACTCACTAGATCTCTATCCTATTCCTCCATGACTTACTCCTTCGAGTCGTATCGACCCCTGACCATCTACCAAGAGCCTTGATATTTCTCTATGGCGCTTGGCGTTCGACCCTTGACCATAACCCAAGGCCTCGATGACTTCGCAACGTATTGGCCATTAATTGTTTCTGCCCAAGGCCCCAATACTTGCCTACCAATTAGACTCATTGCATCGACCCTCGACCATTTTTAGCCGAGGCGTCAACACTCATCTTATCCAAAACTTGGCGATCCAAAATTTGACGTATCGATCAACGACCATTTTTACCCGAAGCCTCGAACGCAACTAGTGACGTATCAGCCCCTGACCCCAATACTCACCCATTCACTTCAACAGAACAACTCTTACACATAAGTCCTGCAACATACTTTCTATGGCATGCCTCATGTATTAAACAACTCTCAACAAAATTTAGCATGCGACATACCAAACAATATTCAGCTCATAATAGTCCAACATATTTCCAAAACCAGAACATGTAAAGTTTACAAAAGAAAATGCAACCAACACTATGACCAACATATATCAACATGCTTCAACACAACAGACTTCTCACAAAAGTTCAGTATGCTTTTCAAACATAAACCAAGCAAGCGACAACATAACTGACAATCTTTAAAAGGCACAACCAACTTAGTACATGATCAATCACAATTTCCAGGACACATTATCAATCTCCAGATAACCAACAAGATTTAAACCAACATGTCCAACATGTTTAAACTCATCATCACTATATCAATAACAACATTTACGTAATATCAACCGCAAGCACTCATGCAAACAATGCCCATAGGTACACAAGCTCACACAACAATTCATACATCAAATAACAAACATCCCCACAAGTAAGAACTACTTACAAACAAGGGTCCTAACACGCTACTAAGCTCGCCGAAGGATTCTCTAAATCAAAGGCAACCGAACTTGGGTTAGAAACTAACTAAAACTACTTTTATTGAATCAAAATTCATTGTAAGTGAGTTGTTACCTACTAACTCAAAGGGGATGAGTGTTTAAGGGAAATTGACAAAAAGAACCTAAAAAAGTTATTTTCTGAAGAAGCCGGATAGGTGAAAGTACTATCATGCCCCTCCTATTAGTAACATTGGACCCAAACCCTTTCAACTTCCAATTTTCCTTTCCGCCCCTGTTTTCTCTCCGCTAACCTTCCTTACCAAACACGCAACCTATGATCCACAATGAAGGCTTCGGCAGCGTGTCTTGTGGCAGTGCGAACAACACACGACGGCGAGCAGCAACACTCCGGCGAACCAATGATTCTTTGAGAAGACGTGAAGCAGTGGTGACACTCCGACGTTTCTGGTGCAACGAAGACCCTCCCCTCCGACATGTTTCCAAACAACGAATCAAGCCCCAAATTTCTCTTCTTCTCTCTTCAGAATTCAATCGTTTCTTAGAGGACGTCGAATCTTCAAGTTAAGTTTGATTTCATCTATTTCAATCGTTTCTTAGGTTAGGGTTTTGGATGATTTTGAATGATTTATGGTTTTAGTCTGTTGTGAAAATGTGATTGGATGTTTTCTGTGATGGGCGAAATGTGAAATTCTTTTGAAAATTTTTGTATGAGTGAAATGAAACGAGCATAAAACCTGGCCAAGTGAGTGACCAAGTCAAAGATAGGTTAAACAAACTTGTGAAAAAACTTGTCCAAAAACAAACTTGTTCAGAAACACCCAATCTTTTTAAAGGAGTTATATTTTTAAACAAAATTTTGCACAATTTTGTTTTTGCACAAGTTTGTATAACATGTCTTTTACTTGGGCACAAACTTAGTTGTGGTTTAGATCGAGGAAAAACACTAAATGAGGGAACTTGAGGCGCATTTTTTCTCAGGGTGGGTGAAAAATTGGGAACTCGTGCAAAAAAACTTGATCTTGTTTTGACCCAAGTTTTTTTACAGCATATTTACACATCTATTTGTTTCTGTGAATGTTTCTTAATCTATTACCAACCTCTGATATTCAAGGGATTTTGTTGACACAACAGATTCTGTTGGACACTTTGTAGATATGATCGGTTGGAGAAGATTATATTGCAAAATATAGTTATAAATAATAAAAATATTGTTAAAATCATATTGCTGTGTAGCTTAGATTGCAAAAATTTTAAATAACATCTACAGGGAAGAATTTTAGGCAAAGTACTGAAAGCCTCGACACTTCGGGAAATTAGATTGCGAAACACTTTGGAGTTCCAGAATATGTCCACCTTGAGTTTCCATGGTCACGAGGAATGAGAGAAATAATAGAGGATTACAAAAAAAAAAAGAAAAAAAAAGACAGATTATAAAACGGTGAGGGGCTTTTTGTATTTACCTACTGCCTATATTGTATAAAGAAGTTACATTTACTGAGGAATGTGTTCAATGGTGAGGGGGCTCTTTGTTTCCATGGTCACTAAGAATATGTTCAACTTTGTATTTATTTGAAACATTTGCATTGATTTTATTTACTGAGGATTACAGCCATTGGTTTATTCATGGGGAAAAAAGTTAAGAGTTATGATTCTGGGTTATTAAAAAACATGTTGCTCATAATGTGCCTAGATTAACTCTATTTATTCCATAAGCTAAGTCTTTATGCGAGAATATATTAAAGGAAAACAAGAAATAATAGGTTATAGAAAATAGCTATTTAATATGTTTTTCTAATAAGAAAATATTTTTGATGAACTTCTATTTTAAAAGATGCCCTATAGCATGTTTGTGAACTTCAACCACACACTTGGATATTAGATGTTTGAGGATAACATATTCTATCACTTCTATCCTTCTTGGATTTCTAGGAGTCTCCATATTCAACTCTAATCATGTAATGACTCTGTTAATTTGGCTGCTTGCTTAGATCTTAACTTTTTAAGTAGGTGGGTTGTAGTGATACAAACTAACAAAATGGTCATCTACTCCGTAGAATCTTATATCTACCCCGTTGTATTGACATCTCTTGCTTATTTTGTGAGATAGGATAGCAACTTTCTCACTTTCCTTTCTCAATAAACATTCTTTTGAAATCTTGATGTATTCATTTACTACATTGTTTCTGTAGAATCTTATATCTTTAGAAACAATGTGGTAATTTTTTTTTTTATTTCAGATCATTGTAAAAAAAGACCCTACAAAGACGGTTCCAATCAAGGATAAGAATAAAGGACAAAAGGAGAACACTACAAGCATGCTGAAGCAGCGAGACGAGGATGAAATTGCGGTATCTTCTTATTCATACGTCGTATATAATAAAACTTACACAGTACTGAAAATAGTTTACTTAGTCTATAACTTGTAATCTACTGCCAACATTTTGTTACTTACACAAATTTTACAATTGTAAAACTTCCATCATGTAAAATCTGGCTAAGAATGATCATATAGTGTTCCTGCGTTGATTGGTTTAATTCCTGAAAAAATGTAACAAGAAAATGGGTGGGGATTAATGACACATTGTGCAAGAATATTAAAGAGACACCGTATTTAAGGTTGCTGATTGCAGTAGAATTTTCAAACCAATTAGTTAGGTTAAAAAAAATTAATAATATTTTAAACTAGCTTGAATGATATAAATAGATTTGGTGGTTTCAATTTTGTGGAAAGATTTTAGGAATTATTTAGATTTTGTAGTTAGGGTGGTTCCAATATTAAGTTGATAACATCTTACTAGTTGGGGAGAGATTTTAGGGATTCGTTTGAACATGTGATTTGTCGAATGTGGGAGGCTAAAAACGTGGATGGGTAAAATTGAGAAAGGCTGCAAGGGCAATATGGACATGAAATGTATGGAGGGATAAATATGAAATTATACACTTCCCCAAAATTTTGAGGGAACCAAATTTGGCCATGACAGAAAAATTTTGGCCATTTTTCTTAACGGTAACCTATGCGTAGCCATCCTAAGAATTTCCCTTTAGTTATTGCCTTCTTTTATATAGAGTTTTTCGTGATATTAAAAAAGTAGCAGCGAATGGCGACAGTTCTTCAAACAATGAGAAAGAAAAAGGAGAACTTGGTATGTGGAGCATTGTCTGCAGCCCTTTCTCACGATTCTTGTGAGGTTTTTCATTTTGTATTCCTAAGTAACCATTTTCGTGGTGCTTAGAAGCTAAGTAGTCATTGTTGTGGTATCTAAAGAGCGTTGAGAGCGAAAGCAGAGGTCCATTGTAATCTTCTCTTCATAATGGAACATGCATTTGCAGAAGATTGGAAGTAGCCCCGAGCTTGGAATGAACCAGATATTTTATGGTGTTTAATTTTCTATATCTATCTCGTATTTCCTTTATTAATGATTAAACTKTGATCTGCTTCATTCTAAGGAAGTGGAAATTAGTTAAATCATGCTGGATAGCTCTTATAGGAGGACTGTGTTTTATATTTTTCCCAACAACTGGTATCATAGCTCTTTTGGTTCAAAATAATGGCATTTGGCGAGCACTCTAGTTTTGAAGGAATTATGACGTTTAATGGAGCCAAGTTTGGATATTGGAAAATTAATATTAAGGCTTACTTAACCTGCAAAAAGGTGCACAAAATTTTGAAGGAACGACCAGCTGAATGAAGGATGAAGATTGGGAAGATGTGGATGAACAGGCAGTTGTTATCATTATCTTGTATCTATCAATGAATGTGGCGAGTCCCGTGGTAAATGAGACAACATCAATAGGTCTGTGAATGCATTGAGGAACAGGTACGAAGAATCCTCTACCAGTAATAAAGTATATCTTGTTAGGAGATATTTTAACATTTGCACGTATGGATGAGAATGCTTCTGTGAATTCTCATATAAATGAAGTCACTAATTAATCAACCAGTTAGCTTCTCTTAAGAATACATTAAGTGATGAGGCAAATGCTATTTTATTATTGACTTTTTCATCTGGAAGTTGGGAAACGAGGAAGACAAGTGTGTCTAATTTGTTAGGACGTAAGAGTTTAAAATTTAAATAATTATGTGATGCTATAATTGATGAGCAAATTAGCAGGAAAGAAAGTGGAAAAGAATCCACTTCTGGTTCTGGTTCTAGCTCAGCATTGGCAGTTCAGCTGAAAGGTAAAGAAAATGTTAAATATGATGATAGACAATATAGAAATAGAATGAGGAATGAGAATGGAGAAATCAAATGTTATTACTGCCACAAGAATGATCACTTCAAGAGGCACTATAGAAAATTGGAGGATCTGAAAAGCTGTAGGCAAATGCAAATGTAGTTGTGCATGATACCCTCGTTCGTGTTGGGAGTAACGCAATAATAGAAGACTAGTCATCAGAATAGGTAATAGACAGTGCAACTTTTGTACGCTTATCTTTAGATAGGAGATTGTTCAAATCTTTCATTACAGGCAATCGTGGTCTAGTGAAGATAGAAAATGGAAGACTTTCCAAGACAAAAGGGATTGAAAATGTTAGTTTAAAGACTAATAGTGGGACTGAGTTGGTTCTGCAAGATGTCAAGTATGTACCCAGTATTACAATGAATCTTATCTCTATATGTAAGTTGGACGATTGTGGTTATTGAAGTGAGTTTGGTGGGAACATATAGAAACTCATCAGAGCGTTCAAGCTAGTGGTTGTTGGCCACAAAACTTCTACAGTGTACACATCAAGTTTTAGTGCTGTCGAAAGATCAATGAGACATAAGATGCAAATCATCAATTAAGGTTCAAAAATTGGGAAGTCATAAATAGAAAGATAGTTCAATTGATTGTCATGTGGTAACCCCAATTGTCAGATGGATTAGCGAATTGATAAAGTTACATAGGCAAAAGGTTGCATTAAAGAGGAAGACCATAGTAGGTGTTGAGGTTAAGAATGAAGTCTCAAACTTGGCAACAAGCTTRCATCGAAGACATGAAACAAATCAATTGAAGAAAGAAGCATCAAGTGTTACCACTTAGTTTTARTGGGAGTATGTCGATGTGTCTTTTATGTATGGGAGACGAATCCACATAGGTTGTCCAACCTCAAGGCAATACTGATGAAAACAAATATTTTTATGATATTATGTTTTTTGCAAGTTTACTAAATTTGCGGGAGGAGCTTTAGAATTTCCAAAAAGATCATAAATTGTTATAAAAGGAGCCTTGGTGTTTACCAAGAAGTTTAAAAGTTCAGTAGGAGTAGAAACTTGGTGTTACAAGAACATTGAAGCAGTAGAATGTGAGATTGATGTTTTGTCTCAAAGTGAGAAATTGTTGGGAGAGTAGAGGAAGAAAAAGAAAAGACATTGCAAGTATTGGGAAATGAGATTTGGGCCTAGAATCTAAACCATTTTATTATCTTCTTCGTTAATTTTAGCCATTACCTACTTTTATATGTAGTTTTTTCGTGAGATTAAAAAAGTAGCAGAAAGTGGGCAGTTCTTCGGCAGAGAGGAAGAAAAAGAACTTGGTATGTGGAGCATCGTCGAAAGCTAGTTCTCACAATTCTTGTGAGGTTTTTCATTCTGTGTTCCTTAACTAGTCATTATCGTGGTGCTTAGAAGCTACGTAGTCATTGTTGTGTGCTTAGAAGCTAGGTAGCCATTGTTCTAGAGTAAAAAATAAGCCCATTGTAATCTTCACATCACAGTTTAACCTACATTTGCAGTCCCAAGCTTGGGACGAATCAACAACGTTTATCTATAAAACTTAGTAGATTTCTCATTGATTTATTAGAGAATAATGCATTATCAATCGCGAATTTTGTTCCTCTAGACAAAATAACATTTGCTTTTCCAAACCTTCAATCAAGTTTAAAACTTAATATTGTATTGACTTTTGCTACAAATATTAATATTTTTGAAATATATTTTAGAATACTTTTTACTTTTAAGTATCATGTGCATAATTGCACTATCTATGAGGCATAGATTTGAGATTCATAATCTCTTTAGGAGATCTAAAAACTACTTCAATAATGTCCACTATCTCTTTGGAAGACTTAACAAAATTTGCAACATCCAAGTATTTTATATTAGGAGGGTCAAAAGAACTATTATGTATATGCAAACTTTGCTTTCAAACATTCTTTCCCTTTTTCTTCAACGAGGCTTTTAAAAAAAATCAACCAAAAACTTAGCATGACAGGTATCATTCACTTTACGCAAACATTTTTCAATACTTTGATGATCTCAAAATTTAACACAATTATCAATTATTTCAACACAGTTGGGTGAGATTTGACTTTTCATTTAAAAACTCATTGATTTGTTTGATCACTAGAAGACATGATACATAACTCATAATATACCTTTCATATCAAGTTTCTTAATATTGCTACTACAGGAGTATATACCATATATGCATTACTTTAAAATCACTTACACAACTTCAAGTGCATGCAATCAAACCGAGCACTTATTTCTTCAAGTGCATATTAATCAAAGTGAGCTTACATTTTTTAAACTTTATCGAAAACATAATTTAAACACACGTATCTACAATGTGAATTTTCCAGATTCATAGCATTCACATGGATTTCATCCATGACAATTATTTTCACAATTAATATCAAGAGTTATAGCCCTCCAACTTTGTCAACAATAAAATTATCACAAAGAGATGTATTTATATTAGAAATTGAATATACACCAAACATGCAAAACTACGTATAACTTATTAACTTATTGATCACAACAAAGAAAAAATAAATAACGTACCTTTTAACTTTATGAAAATGGCAAGACTCGTGCCAAAATAAGAGTTGTGAATTTGAGAAACGCTTTTCTTCTTTTCTTCTTAGATTTTCCTTTTGGGTGTGTTATTCAACAAAGGCATCACCCTTCTATAGACTTTTATGGACTTGGGGAGCAAAGAATAAGTCCTCGGTGAACAAGATTTATAATAGTAACTTGTTATTAAATTCATAATATACTCTTTAAAAACAGTCCTCCCTTTTAGCTTCGATCCCCCCAGAAAAAGTGGAAGATTCTAATCCACTTTATAATATGTATATATACATACAAAACAACATTTGCCAAGAATGGCAATATTTGCAACAAAGTTAGAAAGTTTGAGCGTCAACCTGTCCTTCGGTAGTAGTACCTGCAAGAGAACTCATCAACTTATAACTTATATCTCGCCACCAACAAAGAAATCGTGTGGAAAATGAGAGAAATAGAGACGTACACATAGATTTTAATGTTGTAAATCGAGGCATATTTTCGAAGAAGACGTTCCACAGCGTACCACTCGGAGCGATCTGATCCGTCTTGGTAGCCAATCCGTGGCATGTGGATTGAAGCTTTTAACAAGGAAATGAATAGCCATTCAATATAATGACACACAAACAATAGTTGACAAAAAGAGAATCAAAGTGTGAGAGGACAGCTTATCGACAATGATGTCGGGTTTTTAAAGCATGACATGAAGCGCAAGGCAGAGATCAAGAAGTGCAATGGTTACCAGAATTTTGTGCTGCTACGGAGGATGCCTTTAATATGCAGTTGTCCAAATGTGGAAGAGAAATGTTGGATCTTGGGACTTTTCGCCTCGGATTATAAGATTGTACAACACCCAAAGCAACCCATTGAGGAGCATTATCACTGTTGTCCTCTGCACAAGGGAAATATAGTCTAAACTATTTTCAATTTGATCATGTAAAAGCTTCCTGCTGTGAGCTTCAGTATCATGTAAAAGCATACTGATTAAAAAAAAAAGTGCTTTTTATAATCAAAAGTAGTTCAAGTTATAAAAACAAATAAAAAGCACTTAATCTACTAGTTAGAGGAAGCTTCCAATATTGATTAACTTGTATAATAAGTAAAAACTAAGGATAGAGACACCAGAGAGACATACACGAGAAAAGAGAGAAGAAATAAATTCTCAAATTGATTGATCAAAGATGAGGAATAGAGGCACGAGAAAAGAGAGAAGAAATAAATTCTCAAATTGATTGATCAAAGATGAGGAATAGAGGCACTATTTATAGGTTACAAGAGGAAACAAAATCTAGGAATAACCTCCTAACTTCCGTAACAAAAAAAGGAGATTTATTTGCTAAATTTAAACACAAAATCTAAACAACTTTAAAACAACTTCTAACTAAGTCCACATAATCTTAACTTCTAACTAATTCAACACTCCCCCTCAAGCTGGACTATACAGATTGAACAGTTTCAGCTTGATCAACAACCTTTCAAATACGGGTCTTAAGAG
>NW_019104585.1:530068-540500 GCF_001995035.1 Momordica charantia
ATAGGAATATGATTGTAGGTTACCCTAGT
The DNA here is from genome assembly GCF_001995035.1 of Momordica charantia. Next base: position 530,098 of record NW_019104585.1, read on the forward strand.
CTCTACAGCAACCAAAAGCGGTAGTGAAAGAGTAGAACTCAAATCCCAAGAAAAGTCAGGAATTGCACCTGGTGCATTTTCCCAACATAGTGTGTTTTCCATGTTTTGCATCAAAACCAAGGTAGGAAACAAAGAGGTTGAGTTTCATTAAATTGCTTGTTAGTTAAAACCCCAAACAACAACATTCCATCACATTTTTCTTCCTAAATCACAATTGCATATTTGGACCATTTCACTGCATTACTTGATTTTGAAAACCAACAAGGCCCTGAGGATTTGACYTTGGATTACTTGCGAGTATTACTTGTGACCGTGTGCGCTTGCACAAGTCTCTAATCTTTTTAAAGGTACAAAAAGTCCCAACAGCTCCCCTTGAGGGAGGCTCTTCTTCTCCTCCAGAGACTTTGTTTCCATTTTTCAATTTCCCAGGCCCCTATCAAGCCCCCACCCCCAACGGGTTGCTGACAATGAGGGTCAACGTGTCTATGATAGGCTACAGACTTTGACACTGCCTGAAGTATTTGCAGTTGGGGATCGGGAACTTTGTCAGGCCTTTTTTGATATACGTAGGGTCAGTTTTACTTCTGTATTGTAAGTGTCTTTCAATTTAAATCTTGCTAATGCATTGTTACTTGCTTTTCCTTTCCAGGCTGGCACACGTATTAGTTCGGCAACTCACCGCATGGGGATCGAACTCTCATATGCTTGGAAGCAGAAGGCAGATGTTGAGAAAGAGGCTCAGGCTCTTTCACGCCAGTTCGAGCTGCGAATAACGGAGTTAGAAACTTCTATGGAGCAAGCGCGCTCTGATTAAAGTCGAGCAGAGACCGAGATGAACGAGATGAGGGTTGCCCTTGAGCGTCGTGAGGCTGAACACAAAGCTGAGTTAAAGGTTGAGCATTCTCTGTTCGAGGCTCAGCGTGCTCGATTTAAAGCTATCCTGGGCAATGCGAAGAGGCTGGAAGAGGCCATGCAAAAGATCAAAGCGTACGACACCCTTGAACGGGAGATTATGGAGTTAAGTGTGGGCTGGGTCATAGACCAGGTTAGTGGGAAGTTCCCCGATATAGAATTTGAGTTTCTTTCTACTTTGATTCGTGCCAAATGGGGTGGACCTCGTACGTCTGGGCCTTCCGAGATTGTCGTGGGATGTGCCTTGGGTACTAGCGAGACAAGGATAGATAATGCTAGCGGGAGCGTAACAACTATTCTTACTGATACAATGAGATCGGGTTCCTCTGGTGATGGGGTTTCACCTGTTGATTTTAGCCCTTCTGAAGGCACCCATCTGAGGGATTTAGTGGCTCGACTTGATGTACCATTAACTAGGGAAGAGTCCCAGAGCTAGTGGTATCATAACTTTGCCTGCTTTCTTTATTTTTAAACACTCGATGGTTTTATGTACTGAAAACTTTTATGCTTGTATTTTTACAATATAACTTAGACTTTTCTTTAGCAACGTACACTTTTATGGATAATATTTCTTGAGATGCTCCACATTCCATGGATGCTTCAATTGCTTGCCTCTAGAGTTTGCTAGATAATAGGTACCTGGTCAAGCAACTCGAACGACTTTGTATGGGCTTTCCCAGTTAGGTCCTAATACTCCATCTGTGGTTTCTTTAGTGTTTTGTGCCACTCGTTGTAGCACCCAATCTCTTTCTTCAAATGCTCTTGGCCAAACATTTATGTTGTAACGTTGAGAGATTTGTTGTTGACGGGTTTGAATCCGTTGTTGAGATACTTCCCGTAATTCTTTTATCATATCAAGATGGAGCCTGAGACGCTCATCATTAATTGTTGGGTTGTATTCCACTACCCGCAATGACGGGAGGCCTATTTCAACGGGGATCACAACTTCAATTACAAAAGCGAGAGAAAAAGGAGTTTCCCCTGTCGCAGTCTTTGTTGTCGTCCAGTAGGTCCATAACATGTTGGGTAGTTCTTCCGTCCATGCTCTTTTTAACGATTCCAGGTGGATTTTCAAATGTTGCTGATGATTTTGTTTACAGCTTCCACCTGCCCGTTGGACTGTGGGTAAGCCGGCGAAAAGCGAARATGGTGGATGCTAAGTTGCTCACAAAAATTCCGGAAGTTGGTATTGTCAAATTGTTTTCCATTATCTGAGATGATGGCATATGGGACACCAAATCGACACACAATATTTTGCCATACGAACTTTGTGATTTTATTTTCGGCAATAGTGGCTACGGCTTCAGCTTCAGCCCACTTAGTAAAATAGTCCGCGACCACTACTACATACTTAGTTTGTCCCTTTCCTCGTGGCAATGGTCCTATGATATCAATTCTCCATTGTGCGAAAGGCCAAGGGATAACTATGATAGATAATGGTTCGACCGACATTCTTGGAATTGGGGTGAATTATTGGCATCGGTCGCATATTTTGGTATATTACTGAGTATCACATCGTAAGGTTGGCCATTAGTATCCTTCTTGGATAATTTTATGGGGCAACGATCGTGCTCCTAAATGATTACCACAAATTCCTTAGTGAATTTCTCGCATTACGTACTCGGCGTCTCTTTTGTCAAGACATTTCAAGAGCGATTGAGAGTAACCCCGCTTGTACAAAGCCCCTGAACGAGTGTATATCGGGCTGCTTGTCGTTTCAATCGTCGGGCCTCAGTTTCTTCGGTAGGTAGTTCTCCGGTGGTCAAATAATTAACATCGGGTTCATCCATGACGTATTGTTCGGGGTGTTCATAGTATTGGCATGTACTACTTGTTGCACATTGGGATGAGGCACAAATTTAACAGGTATTATGCGTCCTATATAAGTTTGATAGGCAGTTACTAGTTGAGTCAGTGCATTGACGTTTCTGTTTTCTGATCGGGGGACTTGTCGGATTACTTCCCATTTTGAAAACAAGGTGAGCAATTGTTGTACCCGTGTCTTATGTGTATTTAGCTTTTCTCCCTTTACTGACAATCTCCCTTGACTTGGTTGACGACTAACATTGAGTCACTGAGGACTAACAAATTTTTAGCTTCATGACTCTTAGCCGTTTGAAGACCGACAATCAGTGCTTCATATTCAACTTCGTTGTTGGAAGCCTTGAACCCAAATCTCAATGCAATCTATATACGTTTTTCTTTTGGTGACAGTATTATTACTCTTGCCTTGCATCCTTGTTGATTAGAGGATCCGTCAATGTAAACGGTCCAAAGTTCAGGGTCGGGAGAACTTTGTGGGGTAACATTATCAACATCATTCTTTTCTTGTAATTCCATGTTTGGAGTTAAGTCGGCAATAAAGTCAGCCATGACTTGTCCTTTAATCGCAGTTCGAGGCTTGTACCGCAGGTTATATTCTCCTAACTCGATGGCCCACTTCATTAATCACCTCAAAGTTTCAGGTTTTTGAAGAACCTGTTTTAGAGGTAGGTCTGTGAGTACAGTGATGGCATGAGCTTGAAAGTAAGGTCGCAAACGTCGAGCTACCACAATCAATGCTAGCGCCATTTTTTCAATTGGCGGGTAGCGTGTTTCAGCATCTAATAGCGCTTTACTGGTGTAGTATACCGGTATTTGATGACCATTTTCTTCATTGATTAGTGCCGAACTTACCGCCGTTTTGAAGTAGCTAGGTATATGAACAATTCATCACCTGGAAGAGGCTTAGCAAGCAATGAGGTAGTGCTACGATATTCCTTTAATTGGGTGAATACTTTTTTGCATTGCTCGGTCCACTAAAATTGGCCACTCTTTCTAAGTACTTGGAAAAATGGCAAACATTTATCAGTAGCTCGGGATATGAACCGATTTAATGCTGCGATTCTCCCGTTGAGGCTCTGTAATTGACGCAAGGTTTTTTGGGACATCATTTCCATTACAGCCCGTACTTTGTCAGGATCTGCCTCAATTCCATTTTGGTGGACTAGATATCCTTAAAACTTGCCTGATGATACCCCAAAGGTACATTTATTGGGGTTCAGCTTCATTTGATATTTCCACAAAATGTTGAATGCTTCTTCTAAATCCGACTTATGTTAGGTTGAGTATCGAATTTTGACCAATATGTCATCCACAAAGACTTCCATATTCTTACCAATTAATTGTGCGAACATTTTATTGTCTAACCTTTGGTAAGTGGCACCTGCATTTTTAAGGTCAAGGATCATGACTCGATAGCAATAGAGCCCCTGCTCCGTTGTGAAAGACGTCTTCTCCTGATCGGGTTCGTATGTTTGCAATTCATTATATCTGGAGTACGCATCCATAAAGCTTAACATTTTATGACCCGCAGTTGCATCTACTAGTTGGTCTATTCGAGGTAGGGGGAAGCTGTCTTTTGGGCAGGCTTTGTTTAAATCTATAAAATCAACACACATTCGCCATTTGCTATTAGGTTTCTTTACCATGACGACATTAGACAACCATTGCGGATAATATACTTCACGTATAAATCCTGCTTCAAGAAGTTCTGTTACTTCTCCTACAATGGCTTGGTTTCGTTCAGCATTGAAGGGCCTTCGCCTTTGCGCCATAAGTTTGGTATTAGGATCCACAATGAGTCGATGCACTATTACTTGTGGATTAATACCTAGCATGTCACTGTGTGACCAAGCGAACACGTCAGCATTATGTCTGGCATGTCATTATTCTATTGAGAACGCACGAGTTTTCTTTAAAAGCAACAGGCAACTCGATGCCACCTACTGGGTAAACTCGCTCTTCACTGAATCCAACCAAGGGGTATTGCACGTTCTCAGTTGCTCTCTTTCGATATTCATGGCGTCAAAGGTTAGAAGAGCGAGAATGTCAACCGAGCTACCTCCATCGACTAAGATCTGGTGCACTTGGATGTTGGCGATGGGAAGGGCGACTATTAGAGCGTCGTTGTGTGGCTGATCTAAGTTCTGCTCATCGGATTGATTAAAGCTTATGGTTACCTCAAAACGTGCTGAGGAGGCGGCACAAATAGTATAATTGTAAGATTCCTGCCTTGCCTAGCGAGTTTGAGCTTTTCTTTTTCGACTAGATTCTCCTACGGTAGATCCACCAAAAATTTTTCGTATCTCTCGTTGATTAGGCTGTTTGTCAGCCTGCAATCTTTCTTGTGGGGGAGGGTGTTTTCCCCTTCCCCTTTTATCGACAAATTCCTGGAGGTACCCTCGTTGTATTAGGGTTTCAATATCTTCTTTCAAACGTACGCACTCTGAGGTGTTATGTCCATTTTCCTTATGGAATAAGCAATAACGGCTTGGGTCCTTGGGAAAATTCCCTTGTGGCCTCTTGGCAAGCGAGTTCAATAGATTTTGATCTTTGATTATGGTCAACTGGTACTGTGGTGGTAGTGTATTTACGAGCGTCTAGCGGAAAACGTCGTTCTTTGAGCAGATCATTAGTCCGACTTTTTCTTGCAAGATCTTGCCTAAAATCCTGTTTACCTCTTTTGGGTTCAGGATCATGAGTGATGTCCCCTGGATTGCTGCGGGCGCTAAGTAACTCTCTAACATGCATGTGTTGCTGGGCTTTGGCGATGAAGTCGTCGAAGGTGACCGACGTCTTTTTTCCTAATGACCACAGGAATTTTTCATCCCGAAGTCCTACCATGATGGCCGTCAGAGCGGTTCCATCAGTTCCTCCTTCAACTTTCAAGGCTTCATTATTGAAATAGACTATATAGTCACGAAGGCTCTCGTTGGCTTTTTGTCGAATTGTTAACAGGTATGTGGCTGGTCTTTTCTGCTTGCGTCCTCCTACAAACTGAGTACGAAAAGCCTGAGTTAACTCTTTAAATGAAGTTATGGATCGTTTTTTTAAGTTTCGGTACTAAGTATTGGTTGAACCAGCGAGAGTTAATGAAAATGCTCGACAATTGATTTCATCTCGAGCCTTCTACAAATCCATCCATGCACTAAAAGTGTCCACATAATCATCTTTGGTGCCGTCATACTGTTTCATAATAGGCCATTTGAATTTTGGAGCTATGGCTACTGTCATGATGTTATCTACAAAGGGCGCACTAGATTCCTCTAAAAATTTCCCTCATTTGATGCTTTGTCGATGTGGCCATTAGGATTAGCGGGTGTAAGAGCTGGTTGATCTATGACTGGGTTCTGACACCGATCATTGAGGAAGGTGCGCAGGTCTTTATGCTCTTGACTTGCATTTTCCTTTCGTCGATTTTTTAGAGACTCTCTTAAATCATCAACACCTACTTCGTCTAAATCCACTTGCGATCGTGCCGGATGGCCCCTTCGCTTACTAGGGAGATGAGTTTTGGGAGAGTTGACGCTCTTGGGGGATCTCTTAATCGATTATTCCCTCTAGGATTAATTTCTCGGGTGGATTCGGAGGACGATTTATCTGTGATTCATCTTCCACTTCCATCGGGGATTTTCCTTTTATCGGGTCTCTAACAGGATGATCGTGGGAGGAAGAACTGCGCATGTTCCGAGATTCTCTTTTTGTTTTAGAAGAGTTAGGACCTGGACCATATCTCCTTTTAGACCCTGTACACCTTGATTAATTTGTGTGTACCGACTTTGTCGACGTCGGAGCACTTCTGACTCATCCACAAAGTGCGTGGTGATCGTAAGATTTTCGTTTGCTCCCTTTGCCCCATGAATAGGGTGCTGGAAGCTAGGTTGCGGCCCTCCAAGCCTTCGGGAAGGAATAGGTGAGTATCCCTGTCCTGGGACTGGATTGCCTTCTTGAACTGGGTGGCTATGGTATGGATCCATAAGTATAGTAGATTGACAGTCGTCCCCACAGACGGCGCCAACTGTTGAAATAATTTTTGGGGAACCCGATCGGGAAAAGAAGAAGACTTTCGCAAAATCAATCGGGCAGACCATCAGAGGGTATGAAGGTCAGATCCGAACCAAATCTCCTTGCAACCTGTGATTAAAAGAAAATTTTAAAACTTAACATCAGYGTGGTGTTTGTCAACCATACTCTGATGCTTAAGTTAATTAACGAACTTGACTATAGAGATAGGTAAGGATATGTATTCAGCTGATTCCACTTACCTTGAAGGGTTGCTCCTCTCCCATATTTATAGGAGGGGGGTTGATTGCTAGATTCATAGGTTACAGTTGCGCTATGCTTTGGGCGCGCTAAGGTGCCGCAACGCTATGGCGTTAGTCGCATTACTTTAGTGTGCAGTTGCAATATAATGATCCTTCCTTGGTACATGGGCTAGGTGTTTAGTGCATGGGTTGCAGTATATGAGCTATAATTGTGCATAAATGTTTGGTATATGGGCTACAATATATGAGCTATAATTGTGCCTAAGTGTTGCATTTCTTTCCTTGGCAGTGCTGCACAGTATTTCATTTCTTGGCCCAATCTTAGCAAAAAAGTCGTGCATTCTTGATGTGGGTCCCAACAATGATTTTGGTTAAAAGTGATTTTAATCCAAAGTTTGTTTGGTTACCTTACCTTTATAAGTGATTCTACGAATGGAAAATTACTATAGAGTTATTTTAAAGTGATTGTCAATTAATTACTTCAGAATTGCTTTTTGAGTAATTAACTTTTAATGTGTTTATTTTAAAAGTAAGTTTAAATCAATTTGATAATTTGAAAAGTCATTTTTATTCGCTAGTAAAAACCTTCTAGATTTTAGACATAAAAAATAAATGAATGAATGGCCCTCCAAAATCACTTATGAAGTCATGTCAAATACACCTTAAACTCTTCTTAACAAAAAGTTAAGATTTTTGGAAAAGAAAAACAAAAAACAAAAACAAAAGTAATGTGTGATTAAAATTATTGTTTAATTAACATAGGTGTACCTAGATTTTGTTCAAGGACAAAAAAAGTACACATATATTTAATATCGGAGGCTCCATCTTCTTACCATATTCTACTCATATAACTTAGGGTACAACAATATTTGGTGTGTTAAAACCCTGAACATTTGAGGATGGGCCCCTGACTCCATCTCCCCAGTGCACTCATTCAACGGAAGAGTTTAACTCTCTCATACAGCGCGTCGCAAACCATCTCTCAGATGATGATGTCAGCGAACGCATCACTATTTCTTCATCAAGTTCGTAGTCGGTGGCAACCCTGATCCATACGTCGGGATAGACGTAAATGATCCGTTTCTAGATATACAACCCTATTGAGGTGTGATCTTCGATCAATTCATAAAAAAAAGTGCTTTTCAGTAACCAATTGGTAGCTGTTTTTCTTGTAATTTAGTATTTTTTCTTCTATAAAGTTTTATTCTGTATTTATCTCGTTGATTCTAGGAATCCTCGATAAGGCGGGGGCATGATGGAGATAACTTCAGAAAAGAGCGGTAGGCTGACCAAGACCGTGCACATCACAGTGTTTACACAGAGTGTCGTGAGTATACAAGAATATACTCGTACTTATTCCAATGGAAGTGTCTTGGATGTATGGTGGCAGTGTTAGGCGTGGATAGCCGTTTTGTAAGTCCGTAGTTATTCATCCTATATCCGGAGGAGTGACTTTCGAGAACTTCTTGTTCACGATTGTGCGAAGTACCTCGAAGAAGCTGGGTGACGTCAGACTTTCGAGAACTTCTTGTTCACGACTGTGCGAAGTACCTCGAAGGAGCTGGGTGGCGTCATCAAATTTCCTTATCAAAGAAGAAGCAATGAGATGCTTGACGATAATGTGAAATCTATCAATTTTACTTTTGGTAAAGTATTATGTCAGTTTGTAATTATTTCCACTTTACTTTAAGCATCTTTAGGCTTTAGCTTTATTGCTTTTACTTTTCTTATTTTGAAAGATAAAATTATCTTGTCGGCCACACTTGTGGGCCCAGTCTTATCTTTACTTTTCATAAAGTAGATTCCAAAGAGACACTAGTAGAAAGTCGGTCTTCAATGACAGTTAAATTCTGTCATTAACATCATTCATGACAATTATGTTATTGTCATCTATTAAGGCATTAAGAAAGAGGAAAAGATGACAAATTTGAAAAATTGTTATCAATGCATTTTCAACTACAGTTATACTTTGTCATGAATAGATTTTCCATCACAATTAATAAATGTCACGAAAAGTTATTTAATTACAATTTATAAGGGTCACTAAAATAATCAAATATTTTTGACATTCTGTCAATAAATACCTAAAGACGACAATTTATAAATTGTCATGAACTAGTTTTTAACGACAGTTAAAGATTGATATGAATTTTTTTTTAACGATTATTTATGACTGTCATGAAAACTTTTTGTAGTGATAGTTTTAATAGTCAATATTGCCAGTTTTAACAGTCACGAAAAATTGTATAATGACAACTTAAAAATGTCATGCAACATTAAATAATGACATTCGATAAATGTCACGTAAAGGTTTACAACGACAATTTAGAACTATCATGATGTACTTGATAATGTCAACATTTAATTGTCAAGAAACAGTTTTAATTTTGTTTTGTCACGAAATCTATTTTGTTGACATTTATAAATGTAACATTTCATATAAACTTGTTTTGAAATGTTTCTAAAAATCGCTTTCCATAGTTGTACCTGTACCTGTCAATTGTAACATATTTTACAAACAAGAACATATATCCATTAGTACACCAACCCACCTACAAATATAAAGTGTATACATATAGTAAATTATATATACATGAACGAAGGTTTTTCATGTCCATCAACCCTGTACATAAACAAACTATACCAAGTAACTACTAACCGAACAAAAAATGGCCCAACAATCATCTTTTAGATATTACAAGTAGCTACCCGTCGTGGTTCTCCAGACTCTTCTTGGAAGACCTAAGCAATGGACAAAAACCTCAAATATTTCACAACAGTATATGCAAAAGGTCAAACTACAACAAATATAGCTAACATATTACTATTATATGTTGTTAGAGTTCATACCGTGTAAACGTGAAAGGTCAAACTACAAAATGTAGCTAACATATTACAGAAACGCTCGGCCCTGCTTCCTTCAACCCTTGCTCCCACATGCTGAACAACATATTCAAAATAAACAATTAAGAAAACACGAATCTAACTTCAGCAAACATACACAAAAGTGGAGAACCTAAACTTTCAAATCTCTTACACTGAGTTTACTTCCTCTTTCTACTCATTGTAAAGGTTAGCATACTAGAAAAGAAAATTATATTTCAGACCTTCGGAATCAACACACTTTCATAGCCTTTATGCAGTGCCAGAGAGCTAACAATCACAATACGCACCTAAGATATTTTTCTTTCCTTCAAATCACTCATACAAAACCCTTCTTTCACAAAAACAAATGCACAAAAAGGCAATATCAAACGGTTTTTGAAATTCTCAAAATACTAAAGACTTTACCAAAATAAAACTGATTTAGGAACAACACAGATGTTGAACACTAACAAACAAAAACAATCTACTTATCTAAATCGTAATTGGCTATCTTTGCTGCAGGATAGTCACACAATTATC
>NW_019104585.1:545487-563372 GCF_001995035.1 Momordica charantia
AGGCCCGTGGGTAAAACTAAAACTCTAATTTTCTTTAAAACTTACGATTTACAGAAGAAAAACCAAAGCGAAATCACCAACGCAATTAGAATTAAAATTCGTAACAAACTCACGTCAATCCAGAATAAAATAAAAAAACAAAATGAAATAGAAAGAAATAATTTAGAATAAATTTGAAATAAATTAAAATTCTTTATGTCAAACGAAATCCCACTCCAAAAAGGATTTGGGAAAAATAATTAACTTTCAAAAGCCAACTATAAAATCCAAAAGGGAAAATTAAATTCCCTAAACGTTGGATTAAGATTTAGTAAAAAAATTTAAAACTTAATCCATCTCACTCTAACGAGATTGGACTTTAAGTTCTAATTTACCCAAAAATAGATCTCTGAAATTAGAAGATCCAATAATTTAATTATCAGCTTAAGGGAACATCCAAATGCACAATTTAAATCTTAAAATAAAAATAACTTGAAAACATGGGACGTTACGTACTGATATCATATTTCTCAATATCCTCTTCCCCAACATTAGATGCCTCATATTTCTCAAAAGTGTTGGGGATTGTAATATTTAAAAAATATATATATTACCGACGCTATTTTAGAATGGTYGGGAATATTAATATTTCCCGACAATTTCGAAAATAGTTGGTGTAAAGTCCAGTATTCAACTTTTTTTCTAAAAATAGTCGGGAGTGGTAATTTAAAAAAAATTAAGAAAAATTTTGTCCGACTATATAATAAAATAGTCGGGAATATAAACCTCTACCAACTATTTCAAAAATCGTCGGGAGTGGTAATATATAAAAACAAAATCTTACCCGACTATTAGGCAAAAGCGTCGGTAAGAGTAACTTCACCCAGTGTCGATGATAAAAAGGTCAAAAATATATTCCTTTCCTGATTATTTGAGTCAATAGTCGGCAAAGTCTCGACTATTATTCTTTAATCGGGAAAAAGATGTTTGCCCAGCATCGAGAATAAAAGCGTTTGAAAAAACTCAAAAGCTTACCCCACTATATGGCCAATACAAACCGTTTAACATCAGTGTTCACTTGAATTGCGACCGGACAATCCCGAAATAATTAATATCGTTAACAAAGCTGCAGTTTTTCCGACAGAAATGAAACGCGCTCAAAATCATTTGTTTTTGTATGTCGTACATTCTCAAGATGGTCTAGATAATTGTCATGGAATACTTGAAATTTTTTTATTTTCATTGACAATTATAAAATGTCATAGAAGCATGAAAATTTTCGTAAATTGTCGTTTTTTCCTGCCAAAATCGCGCCTCCACCATTTCGTGACAGTTTTTCACTGTTATTAAAATTTCGATTTTCGCGACCGTTTTTAACTGTCATAAAACTTACAAAATTCGAAAAATAGCGTTTTTTCCCGCCAAAAACGCGCCCCCATCATTTATGACAGTTTTTTTTCATCCAATCTTGTTTACTGTTCACAACTGTCATGGAGACCAACTTTCTACTAATGAGATAAGACATCAGTCAGGGACTTGTCTTGTCGGTCAATTCTTATCTGTATTCATTTGTCTTTGCTAGAAGTTTATTGATACCCAGTACACTATAATTATACTCATAATCATCGACCAGTACAAATAAATTATAAAAATAAAAAAAATTATAGTAATAATTATATTTCAAATTTATAACTCTCCATAAACTTTTTAAATAAAAATAAGAATAAAACTAATTATGAAACCATTTATAAACACTAGTTAGTTACACGTGTCATGCACGAATTTTTATTTAACTATTTGAATAATTTTTAAGATGAAATACAAACAATAGATTAATTATAATGGGTAGAATATAATACAATTTTTTGTTTTATAAAATTTGGTTAATGTGTTATATTAACATATCTATATTATTTAAATAAAAGATATATTTTTTAGAACTAATAATATTTTTAAACTTACCATTCAAATAAAATTATAAAATTATAAATTTTATTARAATTTATTACAAATTTTAATAGACTCTTACAATAAAAAAAACATTGAATATTGCATTTTAAATTAAATAATTTTGTCTAATATTCAAATATTAGGTAACTTACTTAAAAAATTATTTATGATATTATTTTAGATAATTGTTATTTAAAAAATAAGAGAAAATATTTCAAAAATATGCTAAATTTCTTATGAAATTTGAACTTATAATGAGTTAACAAATTCGTGCACAAATGTATTAATTAGAAGCACTAGAAAAATGTTTTAATTAGAAAATAATATTAGTTATTAAAAAAATGAAAAGTAATATAGTACGTAAAGAAACAAAACTATATCTATATATACAATTTAAAATAGGATTTTGTTTTAATGTATTATGTCTCAAGCTACTTTAATTTTAAAATTAAAGAAACTTTGAGAGATCAAGAAAATTAAAGAAAATTGAGAGATCAATAAAGGCTAAAAATAAAGGAAAAAATGAAGTTAAAATGTTGGTGGAGAAATAAACAGCTTAGCTTTTTATAATAGATGATGAAAAAAATTACTAAACTTTTTGAATTCATAACTTATGAGATCTAATATTAATTAAAATTAAAGAACAAAATATTTAAATTAATGAATAATGAAACAACCAAACTTTTCGTAGTCTACCTTTTTACTTTACATATATTTATTATTGTTAATAATTAATTAATTAATTAATTGTTGGTTAAATTTATGAGTTGTACGTTTCAATTTATTCTTACTTTTAATTCTAAATATGTAGAACATGTTCGGGAGGGAATTCAAACTCAGAACCGGTTGGAGGTATATGTCAATTACCGCTGAGCTATGTTGTATTAAAGAAAAATAATTCTAAAAATGTAGTTTTTATATCATTTACAAATATGATGGCCGGCAGAGAATATATATATATATACTAAAGTAAAATTCTTATTTCAAATGACAAATTTGAACCAAGAAATTGAGAAAATATATTATTGCACGTATAAAAAAGAAATAAAACACAGTCGAATTCTAGAAATGAGTTTTTTTTTCTCAAAACTCTAGTAAACTCTCACTTCATTTTACCACTTTTTCTACTCACTGAGAAATAAATAGGATTTCAGTTGATTTTCTTCGGCTGCATTTGCTGTATCTAGCTCGTCGTTTTTGTTATAGCATGCCTTTGTCGTCGTCGTTGTTGCACGCTTGCCCGCTTTTGTCATTACTCATTGGCCATCAAGGATGCATTACTAATTCCGTTACTTTTGCTACATTCCTCCCTCTATCTCCATCTTGTTGTTGGAAATCACCAAAACTGCCTTAGTTAGAACCAATTTCAGTGTCATGTGTATCTATCTCTTCTTCTTGCACAAATTATAAAATTGGGAAAATTGAGTTTTTGGAGTTTGTTTGAATCTAATATTGTTATATTTATATATTCTATTAGGAATTGGAATAGTTTTAAGTTACATTTTGGTAATTACAATTATAATTTTTTAATTTTTGTAATTGAATTGTCTTTAATTAACATAATAACATTAATTCAGAGCAATTACTTTATCAATAACGGGAAATTTATTGGACGGTGGTTTCATTTCAATGGAATGGTTTAATGTATTTGTAAAAATATTATTAAAGTGGAAGCTGTAATAAAATAATTATAAATTAATATTAATAATTTTCAATGCATCTATTGTTATTTCTAAATGGCACTTTTGTAATTTATATTAATTAAAAAGAGTGTTATGGGCTAAAACTGTTTTTAAAAAATCGTTACTTTTTAATATAGTATAGATATAGATTGTATAGAAGACATTGATATTTCAAAATAATATATAAGATTGTCAACATTTGGTAGATATTTGAGATCAACCATTTTATAGGATCCAATGACATCTAATTGTAGGACAATACTACTTTGTCACTCTTACAAATCGAAATTGTCAATGTGATAGACCATTATGCAATATGACACTACTTCGTCACTCTTACACATCGAAATTCTCAATATGATAGAGCATTATGAATTACGATATTACTTTTTTTTTTCTTTAGACAAAAGAAAAAATAAGGATAAACATAAGAAAGAGGAACAAACTCCTATTGCACAAGGGAAGCAATATTCTTTTGCCAATCTTCGAGTGAGACACGATGATCTTCGTTCTTCAATGCTAATTGAGCCAAAACATATGTCACTTTATTTCTCTCTCTTTTTGAAGAGTTGCACATCTACGGGCTAATTTTTCAAATAATATAATTTAAAAAAGAAATTACAAATTTAAGGTAAATTACAAAATATAATTAAAAATGTAAATAAAATAATAAAAATCTAAAATAGGGTGAATTTCAAAACTATTGACAAAAGTAGGGTAGTTGAGTCAAAGTTAAAAATTGTGGACAATGTATATATTTTACACATGTAAGGTGATGTAGACTAAATCGTGTACAGTACACAATTTACATTAAACCGTGTACATCAAAAGCGAGGAAAGGAGCTTTTCGGGTTCCAAACCTTCCCCACGACATTAGTGTGTGATCTGCCTGCTAGGGAAACTGGCTACTGGATTCGTGCCCAGCTACGCCTTCAACCACTCGACCAACTCTCCTACAGAATGATTATGGAATAATTTTTTTTATAAAATTAGAAATAGGCGCATACTCTGCATCGGAATCGTGGGGAGTATTGCCTGATCATTTCTACAAACTTATTCCCGGCTTCAATGTTCTCAATTGCAAACATGGGCTTTTGTGAGAACCATTTGAATCAAGTAATGTAGTGATTCAAAAGGTTCAATGGAGAGTTGTATGCAACGTTCGGGAAGGATGAATCGCTCCCGAAAAGTAATCGGTTGATTCTCTCCCAATTGGATCTGTCAAGAACGAGCTAATRACTACAGGGGAAGCGTGTTTTTTTAACGATTTTTTATCGTTCTTTACCCCACAAATAGAACATGCTRAGCCCAATCTTCTTCATGTAAAACCTGCAACTATGGTAGAGTATTCATGTGGTATTTTTTCAGATTTTGCACGTGTGATTCTGTTGGAATCCTCATGGACAGAAAAAGATTGCAGTGCTCAGATACGCTTGTGAAAGAGTATAATGAATGAGAAACATAACTTAGTGGAAAAGGAAGTTATCGAGAGATGACAGCTAGGAGGTGGGCTTGGAAGCAGCCATCCTTTGAAGAAAGCGTAATAGCTCGCCCTTCCGATCGATCACCTGAGAAGCCATGTAACGAAGGGGGTTCTTATTTGTACAAATGGTACTTCGAACTTGGAACGAGCTTAATTGCGGATCCAGCACAACAATAAAAATGTCTAATGTGACTAGAACAAAAAAAGAAATCGTTGAAAAGGGGTATATATCTCTTGTAATGCTTTCTACTATTCTGAAGCACGATTGACCGGAACTGGAGTCTTACGAGGGATTTGTCAAATCTTTGATGATTCCATCATATATGATTGAGTTGCGAAAACTTCTGGATAGATATCCCACATCTGAACTGAATTCTTTCTTATTATATTTTATATTTGTTATATGATATGAGACAAAAAATAAGAAATGACAATCCATGGATGAATTGAAAAAGAAAGCAAGAAGGAGAGGCTAGAAAAGGTGAGGCAAGGGGGCTAGACGCAGCAGAGCGACAACTCGGGAGGATTCCCCACCGGCCTCCCTTGTTCGGGCTCTCGCTCGAATCGGAACCTTTATGCGGAGAGAGACTTCTTTGGGAAAAAGAACTTGAAAACGAATCCTAATAATTCATTCGGTAGGATGGCGGAAGAATCGACACCAACACCTTTTGACAACACTCGATTTTTGGAATTAATTTGTGTATTGAATTAAAGATCGAGAGGAATCGCGCCGACGATGAACGGGACTAAGCGATCTGCCGAAGCGGGAAGAACTTTTCTCACGAGTGAGTTATCGATTTTTTTTTCTAATTTCTGGAGTTTTAGCTCCTCTTAGCAAAGAGCCAGAGAAGCTTTCGAGTTATGAATCACTTCTGGTTCCGGGTCCGCAACCAGAAATTTGCACACTCAGGTGCAAGATATCCCATTGCTCCTACCGGTATAGTTGCTCACTTCGGGAAGAGCGGACGAAAAGAGGAGGCCTTTGCTTTATTTGCTACCAATATAACATATCTTGCCTGGTTGATTTTTTAGATCCAGATAATGCGAAGCGATGAGTTGGCTATTTACACGAGTTCACCCAATTTTTTTTATGTTATTTATTCTTTAAACCATAATAATTTGCAGGCTGAATTCGGAAAGTATACAAACTTAAATTTAATTTCAATTACAAACTAAATCCAAATCCAWTAATAWGAGTTCATTACACGAGTTGGTTGAAAAATAAACAAACTGAAATATTACAAAATATGGATAAAAACTCATGTACCACATGGTCGTTGTCTTCTCTGGTGACCTACACGATGAGGTTGAAGCCTATCAATGTGTGATGATGAATGATGAATCATATTATCGATATCTTACTGCGTTACCTCAATAGGTGATAACTGTGGATGAATTGAACTTTATGCGATGTCTATATGAACTACAGGTGTAGGAATCATAATAAAATCTGACTAAACTGTGGTAGTCGTAATCTGATCTTCAACTATTGGAAGCTCTAGATCTCTAATGTTATCATGTATAGGTGGTTGTCGCCTACGATGAGCACGCCTCTCAAAGTTGAAAGAAACTGGTCTACTAGTGCCCTCCTAGATGTTTATGTTTTGAATAAAGTTCTCATATAAAGAACCCAACCGCGGTAATGCAACGTTCTGCACTTCATTGACAAAAAAATTCTAAAAAAAAGTATATAAATTTAAATTAATATCATAATTAATTAATTTAAGAAATGTAATACTCACCGTTTGATCGTAAAAAGCACTCTATGTGTAATATATTTTCTCATGACAGAATTATACCAATTTGAATAGTCAAGGTAGTCGGCCTATCTGTTACATCACCAATTATACATTGGTTACGACGTTGACGCCACATTGTTATATATGCTGCATGCTGGTGTCACCAATCATGATCATGCTTTCCTTGCAAGTTTAATTTATGTAATTGTGAGTCCGTATCACAATATGATGGAATAGTTTGTCTTAGCCCAAATTGTCGTAAGACCCGATTTGATTGATGAAACTTGATAATATGAAAACATATAAGAGAACCTTCAGTTAACCATATATCTCTACCATTGTGACAATATTCAAGCAATAAAGTCATAATATGGTGAGTATATGGTTCCCAATTAATCTGAAATTAATAATAAATGTATTAATAACATAGATATCTATTTATTCATAAGTAGTAAATAAAATGCAAATTTTACCTGACTGGGCATAAATCGATCAAAACATATACGACACTGGATCAACATATTTGTGAATTGCTCAGAAGCAATTAAAACTCCATTCCATCTCCAAGTTTATGAAATGAATGAGTTTTAAGTATATAACATATAATTTATTATATAAATTTTGAGCATATAACATAGAAAAATAATAAACATACCGAGAACTAAGAGGACGTCTTACGTATTGATTAGGAGTCACTAAATGTTGTTGTGGAGCAATGATGGGAAATCTATGCCAATCCCATACTTGCAAAAGGTACAAGTGGTCCTACTATTTTTAAAGCATCAGATCGACTAGCTCGACACAATTCTCGATACCACCATGCAAGACATGCAATATCCCATGAATACTGTCCAACTGTCTCAACATCGCTTAGGAGAGGAAGAAACATGAGATGCATAAATGTGTTAGACTTATCAGCAAACAGATACCCTCCTATAAGCTGCATAATGTACGCTCTGGTATATCTGTGTATCGTAATTTCATTAGCATCTTGTGGTAATTCTGTGAATTGCTATGCTAACTATGGAATATTCAATCTAGACCCCTTAAGTTGAGTAGGTCAGACTCTTAGTAAATGCTCACACATCATAATCCAATCATATTACAAAGATCCAGTAATTGGCTCTCCATTAATCGGTAGCCCAAATTGAACTACGACATCCTGTAATGTAATGGTTAACTCTCCACCACGCATATCAAATGAATGCGTTTCTTGCCTCCACCGCTCAACTAAAGTTGTGATAAGATGTCAATCTAACTGGATGGATCATATTTAAGCGACTCCCCAAAAGCCAGATTGTTGTAAATATGGAATCATACATTGATCTAAACTAATGTTGCAACAAACTACAGCCTTTCGTCTTCAACAATTCAAAATTACTGTAGATCCAGTATCTCATATATGTTTTGATCGATGTGTACGTTGTAAATATAATTAGGTCAAATCTATAGGTCCTTGATCCATATTTAATGCTGAATATAACGAATAATGAAGATACTACGAATTGTCATGCATAATAAAATATAAATAATATAGTCCAAACACTCCAAGCAATTGCATTAATATATTACAACTCCAAACATTCCATTTTGATAGTGAGAATCAAGTAATCTCATATGCTTCCATATGTAAGTATAAAATAATATAATTAAATTCAATATTAATAAAATATCACAAATAATTACGGGAAGTTGAAAAAAAAAAGACCTTATCCATCCATGTGTCTAGAATAAGCGACGCTTGAATTACGAGGTGGACAAGTGCGATTATTGTGTCCTTGACACTTGCAAAGTCCAGAATGAAGCTTTGTTCTCGCCTCCCGCCAATCCATTTCATTGTGAATGTGCGAGGTCTTTGGGCGACCATGCTCTCTCAATAAATTCGGATTAGGATGAATGATATCAAACTTTGCGTCTGGCCAGTAGTCCCTATGTTGTATAAGGTGAAATTGAGATTTATAAGATCGTTCATATTCTGATAATCTGTACAACTTCTCAAAAAAGGGCATATGTTTCAAACGAATACTTTTGCAAACTACAATCGCATGAAAGTAAGGTATCTTGAATGATTGCCACTTATTGCAAGTATATGTATTGTCTGTCGAACAAACAATTTGAGTATATGTTGACCCTTGTAAGGAGATAACATATTCATTCCCGTTTCAACATGGAAAGTTTTCGTGCTTCGGTCAATAGATGTCACTGAATGTGAAGCTACTATTTTCTCCCACTTGTTGAGTTTATTCAAAGCATATTTCGTATATTGTTCACCACGTGCTAATGCCTCATCAATCTTTTCTCTACGTTTCTCAAAATATGCAATTGTTTGATAAAACGTGAACTTAACCAATGCAGTGGTCGGCAACATTCTAGCTCCCTTGAAAACATCATTAATAAACTTTGCTAGGTTAGTTGTCATCCAACCATATTGAAACTCTTTGTCATGTGATTGTGTCTATTTTTCTACATTTATATGGGAGAAAAATTCAAAACAATTTGGACTTAGTTATTCCAACTCTTTCATATATTTTTCAAATTTATGCTTCTGATGTTGACAACCCGTACGATACACCAAATCTTTCAGATGACTCGATTTATACTTCTTATTGAAGTTACTTGCCACGTGACAAAGACTATAACGAATCCAGAAGCATGCGATGGTATCAAATCTCATACAACTCTAGTACATATATTGTAATGTACTGCAGCATTCACTCAATAGGGAAGTTCCTCATATGATTTCTCCCAATCACCAAAAACTTTAACTAGTGTTTTTTTTTTATAGTTTTCTTGTTGTGCAGCTATCCAATTGTGAGTGATCCTTTGTGACCCTTAAATATAAACACGAATGAAGTTTCTCATGTAATGCCCCGCATTACCTATAAGGGTATTTTCATGATTTTATATTATTACTGTTTTTTTTAGGTAAGCTAGTCAAATCTAATTATCTTTATGCCAATAAACTTTAATCAATCCTAGTTAATAATTGTAGGCTTCCAATATTCTAATTAATTAAGCTCAAGTTAATTTTATTTACTTATTAAAAGAAATTTACAACAAAATTTAGTGATTAATCTTATCAATATTTAATTAATTAAGTATGATAATCAAAAATAAATATACATAAGAGATTAATAAGATTAGTGAGATTATAATTGTATTTCAAGTAACAAAATTAACAATACCACTTTAGTAATTAGATAAATGTTGTGAATTATGGTAATTGTAATGGTAGCATTATTTGAATATTTATAAAGTTTCATACATTTTATCCAAAGTTTTATTTTAAGGTAATTAACCAAAGTAAAGCCCCATATTTCTTTTATTTTACTCTTTATTTTTCTACCTTAATTAAATTAACTTAATTGGGGGAATATAGAGAGTTTTACTTAACTCATAACCATGATTAGGCAATATAACTCACCTTCCACTAACCATGATTAGGCAATATAACCCACCTACCACCCAAGAGACACATGTAGTAATTAAGTTAGCTAGGAAGACCAAGAAACTCTAACAATCCCATTAAGTAATTGGCCATGCATGAGGAGAGAGAAGAAGTTTGTTCCACCTTCCAAGATTCATGTTTGTTTCATCTTCCAAGTCATTCTCCTTAAGTTACCTATATTTGTTTCATTCATTTTCCTCCAAGAATATTTCTAAACAAATCTGAAAATTTCCTCTCAATCATCTATCCTATGTTTTAAATCACACCCTAGAGGAGTTGTGCTTGCTTTTCCAAGTCCCTTCAAGGATCGTTCATTGCGGTTTTGTCTTTTCGATAAGAACGGTTTCTTTTAGTCTAGTTTTGTAAGTAGATTTTTCCTAATAATTTTTATAGAACCTAAGAATGTTCATATCCATTTTCTAAGGTTTCCATCATCATTTCAAGCTCTCTTTTCTCTTTTTATTCTTTACGGTAGAGAGGAAAACGTACCAACGGTAAGCATCATTCTTCCTTGTGTAAATTATTTTAAGGGTTCATTATTAAGATAAAATAGGTACTGTTTAGGCCTTATTTTTGTTGATTTGAGATCTGAAAATCAGAATTTRAAAGGTCCTAAAAATGTTCATAAAATTGCTTCATAATAGTTTTTAACGGTTTATGTTATTTTCATAGTCTTAACTTGTTTAGTATCAAATTTTGGATTGTTAATTCTGAATTTTTGAGACCATGACCGGCACCTTTAAACTAACCTTAAATGTATTTGAATGTATTAAAATTGATTTTTATGATTAGTTTTACCTACGGTTTAAAATTGTGAAAACTAGTGCTACATGTTTTCTCTAGTTTTTTTGTAAATTTGCAAAATCAGTAAATTATTTTTATCGATATTATAGTATATAAATGAGAGGCTAATATAAAGATTTAAAATTACTTTTCACAAATATATATATATATAGTATTTTATGATTATTATGGACTAGGTTAATTATTAAGGATTTCTACTAGTAGAATAGTTCTAATATCTAGTTATGAGAACTTATTGGAGAAAGCTTAGTTTAGGTAATTGAGTCCTAATTTTAGTTGTGTTAATTGTTATTAGGAAGCTTTAAGGAATTTTCTTTAGTTTACGAAGTTCAGGTAAGTGGATTCTATCATAAGTTACTTGTATGTTTTGTTGTATTATGTTTGACTGTAAGTGAATTATGTTATTTGTTATCTTGTTTGTTATTGAATTATATTATTCATGTTGTTTAAATATATTATGCTATTGAATGGTGATTGTGGTTAAATTTGATGTATTGCAAAACATGTTATGATTACGTGGTTTTATCATGTCATTTTAAGTATGTTTAATAGCAAAACATGTTTAGGTAAAGCATGCCATAATGTGTGATGCATTGCATTCATAGTTAAGTTAGTAGTCTTATGTGTCATGGATTTAGGTAAGATTAATGTTATGCATGAAATACCCAAATTAAGCAGTTATGTTATGCAGCTAGATGTATGATATGACATGTATGGTTTCTGCTAAAGRCTGGGCCCTAGGTAACAAATTAGTTCATGTTAATGGTACTTGTGCGAGGTAATTACCCTATAAATATTACATGCGGAATTGACGGTTATGGTATGGGGTATTTCTGCATAGCATGGCGCCAAATTAAGGATTTAGATATGTAAGTTTAGGCTAGCAAGCACAAGTATCTTAAGTTAAGTTTTTCGTTGGTTTATATGTTAGGTTGATGTATGCATGCATATAAGCATGATATGTGTATTTGAGCATGAAAGGTTCCTTATGATGTGAATTACTTATTGGGTATTTTTTTATACTCATTCCATGTTTTTTCAATTTTTTTACAGATAGTTATATAGTTGAAAAGAATAACGTCGAGGATGACCTGGGCATTGACGAGGAGAAGATATGAGACACAGTTGAATTTTATTTATAATATATACTTTTAATTATGACTATACCACATTTTTACTTGTTTTATTTAAGGATAATAACTTTGTGATTTCCACTGCTAAAGATTTATAAGTTAAGTCTTATTAAGTTATCGTTTTCATAATTAGATGAAAATACAAATTTTTATCTTATTTTATTTTAATGAAATTATGTTTTATGAATAATTATCTCAATATTATATTATTAATGACATATAAAAATTGGGGTCATTACATCTCAAGTATGGTGATTTCAAACATTCCGTGGGTTTTACGTCGACTAGCTCGAAGTCTCCACTTACAACTTTCATTCCATTGTATGCATTTCACATACCAAATATCTTGGTTTGATTTTGCCACAGTAATTTGGCAATGTTGTGCAACACAATATTTTTTTACTGCAAGCTGTACATCTTTTTCTGTCACAAATTTCCTACCTTTATATATATATCGCTTGAATCATTTTCTACAAACATTAACCCTTCCTCCAATGTTGACCCTTCTGCACATATAGAATCAACTGTCTCAAAATCAATTTGTGTGAATATATCCGAAGGTATTTCTTCATTTTGACATGGAGAAGGGTTGTTTATTGGGGCATTCATGCATAATTCCGTTCCAAACAACTCATCAACTTCTACTTCTATATCAGTATCTTCACCATTTCCAGGTTCAAGTACAACAATATTATTACTAGTAATGACATATTTGGTCAATTTGATTTATGAGTCTAAATCTTTAACCTAGAATTGTACAAAATAATTTAAAACTAATAGTACAAAAACATGATAATTATCAAAACTATCCACTACAAATGAATAAAAATACTACTTAGCACACTATTAACAAACAAAAATCCACAAATCCAAATAAATAAAAAATAGTCAACTTTTTGTACAACCAATAAATAACATATAATAGTACAAAACAATGATAAAAAAATATAACTTAAAAAAAAGTCATACCAAAACCGTCCAAAAAATTCAACACGTTCCAAAAATCAAACACCAATAATACACCATATTACAAAAAAGAATAAAAAAAGTCACAAACTTGCAAATCACTCAATATTTAAGTCTACAAAATAATATTAAAAAATCAAATATGTTCAAATCAAACACTACTAATACAAAATATTACCAAAAACAAACACAAATAATATATTATATTACAAAAGAGAGAGAGAAAAAAAAAACAGTAAGCAATAAGATTGAGCAAAAAAAAGAAGAAAAGGGGTTGAGCGCATATTGGAAGCGGCGGGCGGCAGCAAGCGGTCGTAGGTGGCGGCAGCAGGCGGTCGCAGGTGTAGGCGGCGGCGGGTGGGAGAGGCGGAGGCCGCGGAGGATTGGGCGAGAGAGCAGAAATTTTGAAAGTTAGGGTTTGAATGCAGTGAACTCGTGTGTAGTTGAGAAAATCGTGTGCATCACACACGATATTTAACCGCCCACGTGGCTCAAATTGCACAATTGGTGCCACGTCACGTGGACGCGAGTTTACTGAATTCGTGTCCAATGGACATGAATTCGCTAAATTGTGTACAATGTACACGATTTAGCTACCATACTTTTAGAAATACTTTCAAACATACATTATTTTTGTTCTTTTTTTTTTACATTATTAAAAAACAAAGCCCCTTCATCTACCTAAGAGTGTGCAATATCAATATACACTACTAAAGCTATACAACTTAGAAGAAATCAAGATATGAAAAAGAAGTAAACTAAGATATGGAAATTCCATATATATACATGTAGGAGAAATATAAGTTGGAAACTTTTGAGATTCCAACATTCTATTATTAATTCCAATTAAATATAAATTCATAAATTGTTGATATAAAAAACCAAACTTTTCCTATTTAAGCTCTTCATATTCATAACTTCTATATTATTATTTATTAAAGTTATTAAAAACAAAAAATGGTATATTTAGTAAATTTTAAAATTGTAAAGGGACATAATGATGTAAAAATGTTTTTTCTCAGATAGTAGCATTTTAATATATTACAGATAGATGTTTGGGGCATGGGTTAGGCTTAGTTAGTCAAAACTTTTTTGGATATAGGTTTAGAAAATTTTCTAAGAATTTATCTTCTAAAACTTCATAATTTGTAAACATTTTCTCATTCATGAATAAAATAATTATTTAATTACTATTTTATTACCATGTGCAATATTATCTAATTTTGTAAAAATCCAAAATTACTAAATATAATTTTCAACAATACATAGTTTTTTTTAATAGATCATGTGGGGATGAGGATTCAAACTCTCAACCTCATGGTTGGATACATGTACCTTAACTCTTTGAGCTATGCTCTGATTAGGGGTGTTAAAAAAACCCAACAACCCAATGAACTCGACGAATCCAACCCAAACTATAGGTTGGATTCAGTTAGATGAAGGCTCGATTTGGGTTGGGTTGGAAAAATTCCAACTCGACCAGGTTGAATCGGGTCGCGGGTTATCCATTTAAAAAGTTGGGTCAACCTGATCTGACCTGAATAATATATATTTTAGTTATAAATAATAAATATATAATAAAATAGGTAAGTTTAACCCCTCAACCCTTCATTTTGTTTTAATACTAGCAATTCATTTTATTTTTAAGGCTTTCAACTTAACTTTTTATCTTCTCTTCTTCCACATTCAATCTCACCCAAGTCAAGTATCTTATTCTCTCATCCATTTTCTTCCCTCCCAAATCTACCCTCCATTTTCAATCGCGACCGTAGCAACCCCTGAATCTCGTCTGGCATCGTCGCTGCCATGTGAACTTCATCGTCGCTGTAGCAACCGCGACTCACTGTGAGCCATCTGCCGGTGAAGTAGCCAAGCAGGTGCATTGATTCTCCCCGTAGTAGCACCGTCGCCGGTGAATAAGGTTTGCAGATCCATCAAATGTGAGCAACCGTGAACCGTCGTCGCATATCCATCCACCCGTGACTAGAGCTGTATATCTGTTCGTCGCTGACCCATATCGGTACGTCCCTTACCGCCATGAAGCCATCCGCATGGTCACCAATGAATTAAGATTTCAATTTTTCTGTAATTTTTCTTCAGTCCAGGTAAAAAAAATTATGGCAACCCGACCTAACCCACAAATTTTGGGTTGGGTTGGGTTGATTTGGCCATTAATTTCGGGCCTATCAGTTCGTAAAGATGGTCAACCTGAAAATTTTGGTTGGTCCAGAAAATGTCCTTAACCCGATCCAGCCCAACCCGTGAATACCCCTTGCTCTAGTTGACTTGAACAATATATAGTTACCATACAAGATAATCATATTTAACAAATGACTAGTACATGAATAAGATTTGGTGTCTTGTCGTTGTAAGGCTATTGATACAATCCACTTTGTAATAGTTTTACAAATAATTTAAATCGTTCATGCGGAGAGATGTGAGTAGGGATATCATATACAATGAGTTTATAAGATTGGACCACAAAATATTTGATCTCTTGTTATAAATTCGTTAATAAAGAAGATAAAAGTGAATTACAAAAACATAAATTGTCACTATACCAATTTTCGTGATATTTAAAACATGTCATTATTAAATGTACCATGATTGTTTTAAGTTGTCGTTATGCATATTGCCGTGACTGTTTACATAATGTCACCATTAAATATATGTTTCATGACATTGTTAAACTGTCATTATACATACTGTCGTGATGTTTATTAAGAATGTCATCAAAATAGTCGTCATGACAATTATAAATTGTCATAAATATGTTTTTGATGACTGGAGAGCAAAGTCTTTGCTTCATTCGGTGACAATTACAAACTATCATCAAATGAGTTATTTGTGACATTTTTAAATTGTGGTGGAGGATCAATTTGTGACAAAATATAACAATCATTTTAAATGCATTAATGACAATGTTAAAACATTGTCACATTCTCCATTTCCTTGATGTCTTAATCCATGCAGTTATTAACTGTCACGAATTAAGTTAATGACAATTTTTACTTGTCATGGAAGGCTAGTTTTGTAGTAGTGTAATGATCATGTGCAACTCGATCTTAATCTTGGGTTAATGATAAATTCATGTCTGTGAGAGCGTGCCCATAATGATGGCTTTTATAACTAGTTTCAATAAGCCATACAATTAGGGACATGACTAAATAAGAAGCTGTGAATATAACCTCACAAGATGTAATTCACTTCTTCCCATATAAGTTAAGTAGATAAGTAGTTCTTTTAAGTGCCAATTTCAGGACTTGAACAATAGAGTCTCACCCTCTCGCTGGTCCAAGAGGGATTTAGTTTATAGTTTGATCATAACACATTGTTCATTAGAAGATTAGTGATACTTAGGTATAAAATGTAATTGTCTTGGTAAAACAGACTTTTGACCAAACTATAATTATGAACAACTCGTGAAGGATCGAGTTGCATGTAGTCATTATATCCATGGATATAATTTGTCTTTTATACTCCGTTTGGCCTCTGGAACCGGTAGGAAATGATTTCAAATTCCAGGATTTTAAATGACGGAAATGACTTCGAATTCCTAATTGCGTTTGGAACCAAAATGATTCTAAATCATTAAAATTAAAATCCTTTGTTTGGATGTTCACAGTAAATGAAAACAAAGTATAATATTTTACTATTATGCCCTTAATATTTTGCAGAATATTATATTATAATATTCTAAATCATTAATAAACGAGTAATATCAACCATGGAAACATAAATAATTTAATCAAATAAACTGAACAAAAGTTAAAACTTATCAATGTCACATTTATTTTAAAAACTAAACTGAAAAAAAAAACTTGCAAATCTCTTGATTCAGTTTTTATTAGCATTCTGGATTCAAATATTAAAAAGAAGAAAAACATACAAAAAAAAAACTTAAACATAACAATTTAAATAAAAAACATAATATAAAGATCTAAACAATATTGAAATATGAGGAAAATTAAATACACCAAAAACAAAATAGAAAATCAACCTTAGTTTGTTTGAATGGTGATGAAAAAAATGTATAAGGAGAGTCAGTTTATAGTTATTAGAATTAAAAAAAAAAGTAGGACAAATCAAAATTTGAAATTAATTTGGTTGATGATGATCTGCAAAGGAGGTTGGAGTGATACGTATTTTTTTCCACCAAAGTAGGGCAAAATCGGAATTTGTTAAGTTTAAATTTAAACCCCTCACAAATCCGACCTATTTGGAACGAAAAATATTTGAACGAAAAACTAAATTTAAAATCATTCGGGATTTCAAATTCTTTTTTCTTTATATATCCAAACACGTGAAATGATTTCAAAATCCATTCAGATTTTGAAATCCCTCAAAATCGGAGTTTCCAAACAGGGGGTTATATTTCTGTATGTAGGATTTTATTTTAATTCTGATTTTACTCTTATTTGTTGCATTTACATTTATTATAGTTATTTGTTTTTTTAAATATAAAAGATTTAATTCCATAAATTATTATCATGATCCTTTAATTATTGTGAGTCCATACTGAAGGGATGTAATTCCCGGAGCGGAAGCGGATCTTCGTTTCTGATTTTCGGGATACAAAATCGAAGTTTAAAGAAGAAAAATACAGAGGAAATTCAATACCTTTGAAGAACGTTTCTTCAACAAATTTCCGACGAACACCACCACCGAGCCTTCCTCGCTATCCTCTGGGTACGAGATCGT